>BQNB010046530.1:0-43644 GCA_026074375.1 Tanacetum coccineum
CTTCCAACTGTAGGAGGTTTTCTCACTCCAAATGTCCTTTTAAGAAGAGAACCTTAAGTTTTCACATTTGTTAGCTTAATTGCGCAATTCTTTATTAGAACAAGGCTTTTAATAGTGAATGTTTGTGTTTGATTTTTTAGAGTTGGTGCTTCTTAAAACTTGAAAGCTTTAACCTTTGAAGCTGATGACGTAGCAGTTGATGCCTTTGAACCTGCTGCTTTGAAAATTTGAATTCAGGAATGTCCTCGTCTGTTGTATCATCGTACCATTTGAGCAACTGTCTTGATGGGCCTTTACTCGATACTATGTCCTGAGAACTTGTGTCACTAGAAGATATGCCATTAGTACTTTCCAAATTAGAGTTGTTGTCTGAAATAATGATAATGATTTCTGCAAAAACTCAATAATGCAAAAAATGAATGTCAGTGGTGTATTTAAATGTCCTGAAAAGTTTGGTAATGCTAGTTCATTATCTACGCATAGCATGCGCAATTCTTTTTTGTTGGATGCCAAGGTCTTACTCAAGTCTATTATGGGGTGTTTGTTTGGATGCCAGGACCACCGGTAACAGCTGCTTTTCATAAATGTAAAAGGACTGGTACTTGGATGCCAAGGTCTTACTCAAGTGATCTTTGTTTTGTTGCAGAACTGCTCCTACCCCAAACCCTAAGGTCTTCCTCAAAGTTCATCCTCAAAGTTTGGTAATGCTAGTCCATTTATCGTACACATAGCCTATAAGTTCAACACAATCTTAAAATGGTCTTATTCCCATAACAGTCTAGTTAAGCGTCAGTCGAGAAAAAAACACACTCCGGCAATCTCATGGACAACTAGAACTAATTTTTCATAAGTGTAAAGGGACTGGTGTTTGGATCCATAATTAAGTGCATTAATCAGATAAGCACACAAATAAGAAACTCCCAAAACTACCATAAGATCAAATATGAGATTTTCGAATCTAATGCAAGAAGCAGATAAGCACGCGCGAAATAATCAAACTCCCAAGCAGATATGAGATTCCTTATCTAATTCAAAATAAGCAGATAGGCCACACAAATAAAGCAAACTCCCTAAGCAGATATAGATTCCTTGTCTAATGCAATAAGCAGATAAGTAACAATAAGCAAACTCCAAAACTCCCATTAAATCATTGTATTGTGGGATTCTTTATCTAATGCAATAAGCAGATAAGCATACAAATAAACAAACTCCTAAGCAGGATATGGGATTCCTTAAATAATGCCATAAGCAGATAACGACCTATAAGCAAACTCCTAACTCCCATTAAGATCAAATAACCACTGCTGTGTTGATTATGATTACTTACCTTTTAATACATGACGACATCTTTAAAATTAATTTTTCTACAAGTGATTAATGATTTGTGTGGTAGAAATTTAAGGGGTGGGTGAATTAGGGTTTAGTGTAATTGTCGTGAAGATTGAGGGGTGGGAAAAAGTCCAACAATGTTTGTACTAGGAGTAAAGAAAACAATTGAAATATAAAAAGGCAAGCTTAAAAAAGAAATGACCACAATAACCCATCCCTATTAATAGATAACGAAAAAAACTAACCAAAGTTAGTTTCAAATCAGGGACCAAACTCGTGACGGGTCAACAACATGAGGAAGAAGAAAAAAAATTTCCGAAAAAAAGGTTTGAGATACCAACAATACGAGACACCCGAACAATCCACAACCAAAGACCATTAAGGTAATTAACCTCTTTAAGTAACTTAAACTTCATAATGGTCACCAGATTATAAACATTTACTTTATGTTTTACTTAGGATAAAAATTGTTGCTCTTCAAACTCCAAACATCTCACGTTACATTCACCAATAAAAAAACGCATTCACCACAAATCATATCAGAAGGGGAATTACAATATATATCCTTAATTTGCAGAGAAATTACGATAAAAATATACCAAACAAACTTAATTTTACATATATATCCCCTCAATTTGAGTTTAAAATTACGTATATAATCCTTTTTTTTTTTTAAATACTCAAAAATTCTAAAAGAATTTCACAATATCGTATATGTTGGTGCATAAAAAAGTTATGGAAAGAATTTTCTTAAAAAGTGGTGTGATAGTTTTTGTCAGAAAGCGATATTAGTTGAAAGAACGAAGCGTTTTTTGGAGGGCGATTAATATCAGATTATTATTTATGTGTGCATGCGGGCGCGAGATCAGAGCTACGTGGGAGAATGAGGTGGATCAGCCTGACTTCACGGTGGGAGCTGTGGATAGGGTGGATGGATTGTTGTGAGATCTGGCTAGGATACTTTGATACACATCTCATAGATATTAGGTTATATCTCGGCATCTTTCTTAAAGTACTGTAGATGCACGTCTGCAACTTGTTTAAAATTTAGGCATATATTATAAGCAGTGGAGATTATGTGGATGCATCAAAAAAAATGTCAACATGTGTTGTACTAGGAGTAACAGAAAACAAGTGAAATATAAAAAGGCAAGCTAAAAAAGAAATGACCACAATACTCATCCCTTATTAGATAGATAACGAAAAAAACTAACGAAAGTTAGTTTCAGGGACCAAACTCGTGACGGGTCAAAACCATGAGGAGAAGATCCGCAAAAAAAGGTTTGAAATACCAAATCCGTGACACCTAACAATCCACAAAGACCATTTAAGTAATTAACTCTTTATATTAACTTAAACTTCATAATGGTCACCATATTATTATCATTTACTTATGTTTTACTTAGGAATAAAATTGTTCTCTTCAACTCAAACATATCTCACGTTACATTCACAATAAAAAAACCATTCACCACAATCATATCAGAAGATCAGTGTCAATCACCACTACCAGTTCACCCAATTTTTTACGAGATGGCCGATTACGAGCACAAGTGATCTCTCGTATATGTAATGCAGCTAAAGAAATACCCGGCAACTAGTGGTCTTTCTCCCGTTGCTCTCAGTCTAGCAAAATCAATATCATTGTTATTTGATTTAGCAAAACCCTAATAAAATAATACACCGTCAGTGCAACAAATGATTATCTTGTAATACGTTTGTTTATTTATAATTAACGGTAAATTAGATATGAGAACATGTTTGAACTGTCACAAATCAGAGCCGTTGAATTTGGCTAACAATAAATCAGGGCCACTCATCCATGTCTAGTGTCATGTGCAACCATGTGACTCCAACTATAGTACAAGAGAGTGTTTTTTGGACTATCAAAAGGTGTCATTTATACAATTGAAATTAGTGAGTGATTGAATATTTGGATGCTCGTGTGTTGTAAATCCGATAATCAATTGTTTTGTATGGATGTTGTGGTTGTTAAATTTGGTGTTTATTTTAATTTTCTAATCATTGATTTGATTAGATTACCTACTTCTCTTCTTTGAAGCTTGAAATGTTGATCTTTTGATTTATCATACATAACTTCAACATGACACTAAACTTAGTGTAATGACAACCAAAACATTAGCAAAATTTGCTCTAACATAAATCAATTCTCTAACATCATTGGTAGCTACATAACATAAATCAATTCTCTAACATATAAAGAAATCGTAACAATCTAGCTTTGCTCTAAACTTAGTGTAATGACAACCAAAACATTAGCAAAATTTCCTTATGTGATTCAAGAATAAACATCTACCATCGTCATACGTTTGAATAGAAGCACTTTCAAGTTTCAACAATTCAGCCAATAAAGTTATCCTTGTTATGCCGTTATCCATTTATGGTGGATACTGGATAACTTGGCAGCAAAACAACAAAACTTAATTTGATAGTACCCGAACACGGATTCAACAATACAACCCGTAAAATTGGTGTTTATCCTCAAGCTATAAAAACAGCTAAAATCGTAATTAGCAGTTGACGTGGGAAGTTGTCCGCCAACAATAAAGACATTGTTTTGTTAAGAAAATATGAGACCAAGCTTCATCAAGACTTTTGAAAAA
The DNA here is from genome assembly GCA_026074375.1 of Tanacetum coccineum. Classification (NCBI taxonomy): domain Eukaryota; kingdom Viridiplantae; phylum Streptophyta; class Magnoliopsida; order Asterales; family Asteraceae; genus Tanacetum; species Tanacetum coccineum. The sequence goes on from BQNB010046530.1 coordinate 3,954, forward strand.
TACTCGATAAACTAGAAAGATATGTCGTTTTCTTGTTTGTTCAAACCTGTTCGCCATGTCTTTTACATGCGAGAGAAGTTATAAGCTTTCAAATCTTGGATAGATTTGTTAATAAAGTGGCCAATCATGTAACCAAAGTAGCAATGCATTGGTTTTGAGCTTTTATGAACAGACGATTACTCTTTTTCAACATCTAATCTTTTTTTTTCATTCTTCTCTTAAGTTTATGAACTAAAGTTTATCTAAAAATTATCACACAAAACGCATTACACGTGTACAACAAGCTTAGAAGGTTGAAATGTTTTATTTTTGTTTATCATTACGAGCCTCACTACTACTTTCGCCAAGGGCTTTCGAATTCTTTTTTTAAGAGCTAGATTAATACAAATATAGAGGGTTTTGAAGCTACTTAACTCAACTAATACAAAATTTTGAATTCCGAGACTTTAACCGATTAAAAGAATACAAAATAATACTATCAACTAAGTCTATTTTCTGCATTTTCCTCGAATAAAAAATGACCCAATTTCGATGTCTCAATAGGAACCAACACGTCGAAACACCTATTACCTCAATTTTTTACTTTATGATCTCGGACTTTAGTATTGTGATCACACCAATCAAACCATTTAGAGAGGTCATTTATGTCCCTCGCGTAAACTTGGCACCAATTATACACCCTCATCCGAACCTCATTTGCTAACGTACACGTGAAAAGAAGATGAGACGACGATTTCATTGAAATTCCGCATACATGACACATAATAGACGTGATTTCGATCCTTTTGCGGGATAGATTATAACGTGTTGGCAGCTTGTTTAATCTAGCTCGCCACATAAATATGTTCACTTTCCTCGGCAATGAAGAGCACCATCTAGTGGCTATATTTGATCCCAACAAAGTCTTGTTATCAATAAATTTTCTTGTAATGCCAATAGAGAACATAACCTGAATATCAATATCCCACCAAAGCTTATCTTGACCTTCAGAGAGCTACATGCGAGACTGATTGAGTAACCAACTATAATTGTTGATACTCAGTTCCCTCTCTAATGTCACGACGCTAGTCCCACCACCAATGCCCATTATTCCACTGGTGTAGAACCAAATAGTTTTGATCATTTTTTAGCATGAAAAGACGTGGGAAGCGAGTAGAGAAGGGTTGATCATTCAATCAAAAATCCTTCCAAAACCTTAACTTGTCACCACTTACAAGATTGTACCGCAACGTATGACGATCTAAAATATGTTTGTCGTGCAAATAGTTTACCGATCCAATTATACGAGCCCAAGTACCTATTTTCACCCTACTAATCTCTCTGCTATCCAACCCTTCATATTCCACATGGATGGATTTAATGACATTACACCATAAAGCTTCATCATCATAAAAAACGCCATCTCCATTTTTGTAATAACACTAAATTAAACGAAGCCAAACTACCAACCAAACCACCTCTTTCTTTCTCAGCAATAACCTTCTCCCACGCCACCATGCTATCTTTTTCGCGTCCTCCTGACTACCCCAAAAAATTTAGAACGGATTTATTCCAAAGTTGTTAACACACCTTCAAGGACTCAAAACAAGTATATATAATAAATACCCAAACTCCCGAGCACCGATTTTATAAGGGTAAAGTCGACCACCTACAGAAAGCATATTTGCCTCCCATTTAGAAAGGCGATTTTTAAACCTTTTAACAATACTATCCCACCTCCCCTTAGTTGCTATGCTCGCCCCAATCGTTATTCCTAGATAATTAAAAGGCAAGTTTCCCGCTGCACATCCAGTGGAAGCTGCCATATTTGTGATCTCGTCTAAGGACACTCCCACCCCATACATGTTTGACTTCTCAACATTAATCTTCAAATCTGATGAGTTATAAAATTCGTTCAACGCATCTAGAATTCCATCAACATCTCTATAACAATCTGTTATTTCAGATCATTTTACGACTCAATACTTTCTATTATTTATTTTTAGGCTTTTGCGCGTTTACTTTTAATTTTCCTCGTTAGGTTAAATCGCGTAAACTAAAAATCAACATTCAACGTAAACCGTCATCAAACAAATAAAAGTTTACGTCAATCAAGTGTTATATAATTATTACGAAGATAATTTATAACTTTTTATATTTTATTTTTATCAGTTACGTAAAACGTTTACGTTTCGCAATAAATTACATTCGTGCATACACGAAAGCACCAATACCCACCCATACTCCAACAAATACCTACTATTATACCCAATACCTAAAAATTAAATCATTCTACACTTAGTAAACCATATGGCCGGTTCTATAAGTTGTATAACACAAATAAATTACAAATTCTCCAATAATGTCACTTCATTCTAGTTATTAACCAACATGTAAACCTTGAACTCCAATTCTCCATAAATTGTCTAATCCTTGTGTCCTTCCCCTCACTTTGGTCGTTCCATCCTCTTAGGGGGGAGGAGAGGTCTTACACTTTGTATCATTACCACTCTTGATTCATGGTTTTGCTAGTTGTTTAGCTTAATACTTCCACTATAAATAGGACCTCCTAGTAAAGACTTAACACACACTTACAACTAGCAACTAATCAAACAAATTCTCTCTTGTCCTCTCATTCAACTCACGGCTCAAAAAGAAAAATTAGGGTTTTCATAGTTTTGATTTTAGCAAGGTTATAAGCATACAAGTGTTATTAGGGTTAATATATAAGGTGTATCAAAGGTATTTGGAAGCTAGGGTTTTGTTTAATCAAGTGTTTATAAAAAGGGTTTCGGGTTGAAGAAACTAGGGTTTTGATTTAGTGTTTACATCTTCATTCATTCACATAAGGTCTATCATAATCCCTACACTTTTATTTAATTATTTCAAGTATATACATTCATATTTATTATATTGTTACATCACCACTAGTTATTTTATAAAGTTTATAAAATAAAATCAAGCATGTATACATTCTAACAAATACTTACACATGATAAAATGAGGTTTAAAATATGTTGAAATGCAATAACATGTTATATTTGATGTTATACAAGTGTTAATTAATTTATAAAAGGCCAAAACACATATTAGTACCCCGAACTTGGCAAAGTGGATCATCTAGTACCCTGAACTTTTAAGGGTGCAGAATGATACATTGACCTTGACAAAATGGAATTTGTACTACCATATACTAATAAACTCAATAATTAATTATTTTTTTCCTTCTACAAATCATTTAGTATAATATTTTATAATAAATATTTTATAGTAAAACTTTTAGCTAGGCAATATTTGTTTTCCTAAAATTCAATTATTTTTTATCTTTTAAAAATTAATATAGTATTTTAATTATTTATTTAGAATAAAAAGAATGTATATGTAGCATTGATTTTTAAAACATTTCTAGCGCGCTACTTTTAATATATTTTCTTATTATATTATTAAATGTTGTTCCAAATAATTTTTAGATCAACTTATAACTAACTATATAGGAGTTTTTGTAAATTTTAATTTATATATGCATATGAAGAAATAAATAGTCAAATTGTTATTGTCTTAAAATTATTTAAAACGAACACTTAAGTATATAATACAAATATCTATGCATCAAAAGTAGTGCGGTAATTCACTTTCTATAAATTATTGTTCCATACATAAATTTTCATATAATATACTGAAGTGTTCGTTTCAAATAATTTTTAAACAATAACAATTTGACTATTTAGTTCTTTATATGCATATTTAAATTGAAAATTATAAAATTCCTATATAGTTAGTTATAGGTTGATCTAAAAATTAGTTGAGACAAACATTTAATTATATTATACGAAGATATATTAAAAGTAGTGCGCTAGAAATATTTTAGAAATCAATGCTACATATACATTTTGTATATTCTACTAAAATGATTTTTAGAAAGAAAAAATAATTAATTGTTGAGTTTATTAGTATAACGTAGTAAAAATTCAATTTTGTCAAGTTCGGGGTACCATTCTGCACCCTTAAAAGTTTAGGGTACTAGATGATTCACTTTGCCAAGTTCAAGGTACTAATATATGTTTTGGCCTTTATAAAACTAATTGATAAATTAATCGTTAAAAGTTTATTTATAAAGTTTATACATAAATAATTATGAGGACATTTTATTTGGACATAAATTAATGGACATAAATATGAAGACATAAAATATACACAAGATGTGTTATTAGTTAAGTTAGATGACTTGTAATAATTTAATTATGTCAAAAGCTTATAAAACAAATTTTATAAAACATAAATCCAAACAGTTTGTTTAATCTATGAACCTACGAATTTTTATAAAATATTTACACCTGATAATTAAATAGTACATCTCATGAGGATTCCGTTCATATAAGGAACTTGAAAAACGGAGCTATAACGAAGGAGTTATGAATTTTACGAAATTACAATAATTAAATATATAAAAGTGTTTTTATAAAAGTTATTTTTATAAAAACTGTTCTGTTTCGAATCTGATAAAAATGTATAAATATTTTATTATGTTGTATAATCTCAATAGGAAACTGTGGGTATAAAGAACACTAAAAACGGAATTAAAACGAAGGAGTTACGATTTTTGCAAGATTAAAAGTATAAAAAGCAATTTTATAAATAGCAGTTTGGATTTACTGTTTCGGCACAGATTAATCTGTGAGTTTTTTATTTTGATAGATTATCTCGTTACGATTTCATACATATAAAGAACACGCAAAACGGAGTTAAAATGAGAAAGTTATGTATTTCTAAAAGATTTAAATACACTATTTTATTTTCTGCATTTACAAAAATTTAATGAAGCTGTTAGAAATTATAAAAGTGGTTTACGAGTGTTTTCGGGTCCGTTTGAGCTATAAAAACACTAAGAAATAATAATATTATTACTTTTATATTATTTATACTTATTTTTATCTTTTTAATTATTATTTTATAAAACTATTAAACATATTTATTATATTATATGTAGTATTACTTATATAACATTTATATATGTTTTTAACTTTATAAATATTATTTTATAAAACAATTAAACTATTTATATAATATCATTATATAAACAATAAAAATATTAAATCAAATATTATTAACAAATAATCATTTATTGGACAACAATAATATTTTTTTTACGGATACAAATACTTAAACACTTATTTAACAAGCACGATTTAAATATGTTTTGACTTTTATAAATTAAACAAAAACTATTAGGTGGTGATATAACTCTATTACTTATAATGTTGTATTTATATTATATACATTATACTCATACAACCTATAATTAATTAGGTTGCATTCGGACTTCACATGACGTTTCACACATTTGATTTTTCTAAAATCAATTCATTAACTAGATGTGAGTTCATAGCCCCATTTTATACAATTCCAATTATTTACAACTCTCGGGGTGAGAAACATGCATTGTTTTACATTTGAACGCAATTACACTTTTAAATAAATTACGAGTTTGCCTAAGTAGCGATAACCCACTATGCTCATGAATCATGAACTATTAATTACTCGGTGTAAGCGCGAATGTTATAAATAGATATATTTGGGATTGACATCCCCGTTCGGGTGAGTAGCGCTCACTATTTTCGGCGGTACCGAACTAATAGACGTATACCATGTTAGATTTGGATGTTGCGGCTTGAACATCTACACGGGCACATTAGTGGCATTAAATTGCAAGTGCATACATGTTGTAGCTTCAGTGTCATGAGCTTAGTGCATTCGTAATTACTTTTGTGATATTGTATGTGTTACATTATTGCGCACTTGAAATCTTATGGTCCTACTTTATACATTAATTAAATCTGTGAATTCACCAACTTTATGTTGATGTTTTAAAGCATGTTTTTCTCAGGTCAATAAGGTAAAATGGCAAGGATACATTGGATGTCATCATTTTGAGAGTCATATTGCATAAAGATTTGTGTGCATTACATTTGGGAAATATTTGTTATGTATTAAAATCTGTACATTTACAAGGATGAACAAGTTAAGCTTTGAACTTTTGTAACAAACAATTTCATTAAATCCAATGTACCATTTTCAAACGACTCATTAGATGTCGTTCTCTCATATCTTGTGCTATTGATCTATGAAGTAACACTCCCGGACCCTTATTCTGCTGCGACCCAATTTGGGGGTGTTACAGATTGGTATTTAGAGCCAATGTTATAGAGAACCAGGTCAAATGTTTTTACTTGGACTATAACCGTTTTTAAACATTGCATCATACAAAAGTTTTTCACGGACATACATACACTATTTGTTTATATTGACTGCTTACATGATCTATATACATACTTATATTATATTACGTATATTACTATACATGTCTTATAAATTATACTTATATAAGTTAATTTTATTGTTATAGCAGTCATGTCATCGTCGACGGTCACCTACACGCCTGTATATTTTGATTCCGAGCCATGAGATTTCAGTGGGTATCTGATGCTGAGCCACAGTCGCCAGAGGCTGCACCGCAGTCTCCAGAACAGGCACCACCATCACCAGACTATGTGCCTGGTCCCGAGCACCCACCATCACCTGACTACGTGCCTGGTCCCGAGTACCCGGAGTATGTAGCTCCATCAGACGATGAGATACCGGTTGAGGACCAGCCTCTACTTGTTGATGCTTCACCCACCGCCCTATCACCGGGCTATGTTGTTGACTCCGATCTAGAGGAGGACCCATAAGAGGATCTCGCTGATTATCCTGATGATGGAGGAAATGAGAAGGAGGAGGAGGAGTCCTCCGAGGCTGATGATGATGTTGAAGAGGACGAGGCATCCGAGGAGGACGAGGATGAGGAGGAGGAGCATCTAGCTCCGGCCGTCTCTACTGCAGCTACACCACCACCGCCACCCAGATCACCTCGAACTAAGGTCCTTTTTTCTCAGACATGTCTCCGTAGGGCACGAAAGACTGCCAGACACCAGCCACCTATGGCAGCATCTACTGAGTCACTCATTGCTGAGTATGTTGTTGCACCTACACCTCCATCACCACCACCATCTCTATTATCACCTTGTTCATCTCCACTCCTACATATACAATCTCCACCACTACCTATACTATCTCCACCATTACCACTACCATCACTACCTACCCATACTAGCCTAACCTATGCTGAGACACCACTAGGCTATAGAGCAGCGATGATTCAGTCGAGAGCCACATAACCACCACCTGTACTATCACCACCTTTGTTATTACCATCTGCTGATTGTAGGAGTGATATTCCTGAGACGGATATGCCATTTCGAAAGAGGTTATGTCTCACTGCTCTCGATTCTAGGTTTGAGATCGGGGAGAGCTCGAAAGCTGCTGTCGCTAGGCAGACATGACATACTTTAGCTCGTAGGGTTGACTATGGATTTATTGTTACCATGGATGCTAGTATCCGAGCTTCTAAGAGTAAAGCGATGACCGTCGTGGAGGAGGTCAATGAGAGGGTGACAGATCTTGCTACCACTCAGAGGCAGGATTGTAACACCTCAATTTTTACATATAGCAGCGGAAGCTAATCTAGGGTATTACTTCAAGGGTACAACAGTCATAATCATAGAAAACGAATCAAATTTCACTCCATGGCTTCTTCTTATGAGCGAGAGGCTATTATTGCCCGACAGGCATGGTCCCGTTCAGAGGATAGCAAATGACTCATTTAGAGTTTGTTCTCTCATACCTTGTGCAATGGTATTATGATGTAACGCTCCCGGACATATTTTAGCTGTGACCCATTTTGGGTGTGTTACAGATTGGTATTCAGAGCCAAGATTATAGAGAACTAGGTTGCATATTTTACCTAGACTATAACCGTTTTTCACACATTGCATCACATCAAACTTTTTCATGTGCATACACACAACTTGCTTACTTGCTTACATTACTTGTTTACATTACGTGCTTGTTGATATACATATATACATATATGCTTACATTCCCTTACGTATATTCTACATCTATTTTTATAAGAGTAATTTATATAAATACTATAGCATTTCTCAAGACATTAAGAATGACACGGTGGTCTTTAAAACATTTTCATGATTTTCTACAATACCGTTTACATAACATTGAAACATATCACAGTTCGCCGACCCCACAAGTTATCTTTATCATTCAACTTCGAGTTTAAACACCCGACCCATACTATTGAAACGCGACTTTAACCTGTCACCTTGCAACGTTTCATCTTCAGAGCAAGAATTTTAGAACTAAACTAATTCTATATTTTCTTATTTTGAAGAAAATGCCGCCAAAGAGAACCACCACCCCTATGATAGATGATGCTATTAAGCAATTGATAGCCCAAGGAGTTGCCGATGCGTTGGCTGAGTATGAAGCTAACAGAGGCAGTGGTAATGGTGATGATAGTCACGATTCCAGAACTGGCAGAAGAAGACAGGTGCCTACTACTCATGAGTGCACCTATAGTGACTTCCTGAAATGCCAACCCCTTAATTTCAAGGGTACTGAAGGAGTCATTGGTTTGAATCAATGGCTTAAGAAAATGGAATATGTATTCCACATAAGCAACTGCATTGTTGCAAACCAAGTCAAGTTTGCTACATGTACTCTTCTTGGAAATGCTCTGACGTGGTGGAACTCCCACGTTAAGACTATTAGTCATGAGGCTGCATATGGAATGACATGGAAAACACTAAAGAAGATGATGACTGATAAGTACTATCCAAGGGGCGAGATCAAGAAGCTAGAGATTGAACTGTGAAACCTGAAGGTTAAAGGTACTGATGTTGTGAGCTATACATAATGCTTTCAAGAGTTCGCACTGATGTGTGGGAGAATGTTTCTCAAGGAATCTGATGAGGTTGAGAAGTATGTTGGTGGACTCCCCGACAATATTCAAGGTAGTGTGATGGCATCCAAACCAAAGACAATGCAAGACGCAATTGAGATTACTAATGAGTTGATGGACCAGAAGGTTCGTGCCTATGCTGAGAGACAAGCTGAGAACAAGAGGAAACATGATAACAACAACCAAGATAAACAACAACCTCCCAAGAAGCAAAGTGTGGCTATAGCTTAAGGGCTTACACTGCTAGGCCTGGTGAGAAGAAAGAGTATGGTAGATCCTTACCCCTATGCACAAAATGAAACTACCATCACAATGGGCAGTATGCTCCTAGATGCAACAACTGCAAGAAAGTTGGCCATCTGGCCCGTGCCTGTTGAGGTTCAGCTGCTGCTGCTAACAACCAGAGAGCCCCCGGGGCGAATTAGAGGGTTGTCACTTGCTTTGAGTGTGGAGTTCAAGGGTATTACAAGAAAGATTGCCCTAAGTTGAAAAACAACAACCGTGGAAACCAGGCTGGGAACGGTAGAGCAACAGCAAAGGCTTATGCAGTGGGAAATGCATGGAAAACCCCGGACTCCAATGTCGTTACGGGTACGTTTCTCCTGAACAACCGCTATGCTTCTATCCTATTTGATACTGGTGCCGATAGAAGTTTTGTGTCTACTGCATTTAGTTCCCTAATTGACATCGTCCCAACTACACTAGACCATGATTATGATGTCGAACTAGCCGACGGAAAAATAATTGGAGTTAATACTATCATACGGGGTTGCACTTTAAACTTCTTAAATCATCCATTCAACATCGACTTAATGCCCGTAGAGCTTGGTAGTTTTGACGTCATAATTGGAATGGATTGGTTAGTAAAGTATCATGCCGTAATCATCTGTGATGAGAAGATCGTTCGTATTCCCTTTAGAAATGAGATCTTAATTATTCGTGGTGACGAAAGCAACAACGGACATGAGTCTCGATTAAACATCTTCTCGTGCATAAAGACTCAAAAGTACTTGCTGAAAGGATGCGATGTCTTTATGGCACATATTACCACAAAGAAGGCTGAAGACAAGTCTGATGAGAAGCGACTTGAATACGTACCAATTGTTCAAGATTTTCCTAAAGTATTTCCCGAGGACTTGCCGGGTATTCCACCAACCCGACAAGTGGAATTTCAAATTGATTTGATACCTGGTGTTGCACCTGTAGCACGGGCGCCTTATCGATTAGCTCCGTCCGAGATGAAAGAATTGTCGGATCAACTGCAGGAACTTTCCAACAAAGGCTTTATAAAAGGACAGTTCATTGACTTGGGGAGCTCCGGTCTTGTTTGTCAAGAAAAAGGATGGATCATTCCAGATGTGCATCGATTACCAGGAATTAAATAAGCTAACGGTGAAGAACCGTTATCCGCTTCCAAGAATTGATGATTTATTCGTATCAATTCATAGGGGATGGCATGTCTACTCTAAGATCGACCTGAGATCGGGTTATCATCAACTGAGAGTTCGTGAAGAAGACATCCCGAAGACCGCATTCAAAACTCGTTATGGCCATTATGAATTTCAAGTTATGCCATTTGGTTTGACTAACGCACCGGCTGTATTTATGGATCTCATGAATCGGGTGTGCAAGCCATATCTGGATAAATTTGTCATTGTCTTTATTAAAGATATTCTGATCTACTCAAAGAGCAAGCAAGAACATGAAGAGCATCTTAAGTTAATCTTAGAGTTGCTTAAGAAGGAGGAGTTGTATGCCAAATTTTCTAAATGTGAATTTTAGATTCCCAAAGTGCAGTTCCTCGGTCATGTGATTGACAGTAAGGGCAATTCTCGTGAGATCCCAGCCAAGATCGAAGATCGAGTTATTAAAGATTGGGCATCTCTAAGACTTCCACATGAGTTCGTTAATTTCCAGGTCTTGTTGGTTTATATCGAAGGTTATTGAAGATTTTTTCAAGATCGCCAAATTCAAATGGACCAAGCTTAACCAGAAAAAAAGGTTCCATGTTTGATAGGGTCGTGCAAAACAAGAAGCCACTTTTCACTTATTAAAGAAGAAACTGTATAGTGCACCTATCTTGGCTTTACCTAAAGGAGTTGAGAACTTTATTTTTTATTGCGATGCTTCGCATAAAGGATTAGGTGTTGTCTTAATGCAAAACGAGAAGGTGATTGCTTATGCATCACGACAACTGAAAATTCATGAGAAGAATTATATAACTCATGACTTGGAGTTAGGATCAGTAGTGTTCGCTCTAAAGATTTGGAGGCACTATCTGTACTGAACAAAGTGTACTGTGTTCACTGATCACAAAAGTTTACAACACATCCTTGATTAGAAGGAGTTTAACATGAGGCAACATCGTTGGTTGGAATTGCTCAGTGATTACAATTGTGAGATTCGTTATCACCTGGGAAAAGCAAATGTAGTGGTTGACACTTTAAGCAGAAAAGAACGAATTAAACCATTACGGGTTTGAGCCTTAGTTATGACTATTGGTTTGGATCTTCCCAAGAAAATTTTGAATGCTCAGATCGAAGCTATGAAAACAGAAAACTTCGAGGCTGAAGATATGGGAGGTATGATCAAGAAAGGGAAGTTAAATCATCCCAAGCAAGAAAGGTTAGAACCGCGTACTGACAGAACATTGTGTTTGAGGAACAGAAGTTGGTTGTGGTGCTATGTAGATCTAAGGACTTTGATTATGCACGAGTCTCATAAGTCAAAATATTATATTCATCCGGGTTCCGACAAGATGTATTAAGACATGAAGAAGTTGTATTGGTGGCCCAACATAAAAGTCGATATTGCCACCTATGTTAGCAAGTGTTTGACGTGCTTAAAGGTCAAAGCTGAGCACCAAAACCCATCTGGTTTGTTAGTACAACCTAAGATACCTCAGTGGGAGTGGGATAATATCACCATGGATTTTATCACCAAGCTCCCTAGGACGTCAAGTGGTTATGATACCATTTGGGTGATTGTCGACCGTCTCACTAAGTCTGCACACTTTTTGTCGATGAGGGAAAATAACCCAATGGAAAGATTGATAAGACTGTACATGAAAGAAGTAGTCATGAGACATGGAATACCAGTCTCAATCATTTGTTACCGTGACGGTAGATTTACGTTAAATTTCTAGAGGTCATTCCAGAAGGCTTTGGGTACTCGTCTAGATATGAGTACTGCTTACCATCCGCATGTTGATGGACAAAGCAAAAGAACCATTCAGACGCTAGAAGATATGTTACGCGCTTGCGTGATAGACTTTGGAAATGGTTGGGATAGACACTTACCGCTGATTGAGTTCTCATACAACAATAGTTATCATACTAGCATTAAAGCTGCCCCATTTGAGGCACTTTATTGTCGTAAGTGTTGATCACCTGTTTATTGGGACGAGGTCGGAGATGTTGAGCTCACAGGTTTATAAATTATTCATTAGATAGCCAAAAAGATCATTCAAATCAAAAGTAGAACTCAAGCCGCTCGTGATCGCCAAAAGAGTTATGTTGATGTGAGGCGTAAGCCTTTAAAATTTCAAGTTGGTGACAATGTCGTGTTGAAGGTATCACATTGGAAAGGGGTTATCCGTTTTGGCAAACGGGAGAAGTTAAACTCGAGGTATATTGGCCCTTTCAAGGTGTTAGCAGAAGTAGGAACCGTTGCTTACAGGCTCGAACTTCCTCAGCAACTAAGCAGGGTTCATAGCACATTTCACGTATCTAATTTGAATAAATTTTTATCCGACGAGCCATTGGCAATTCCGTTGGATGAAATACATATTGATGATAAGCTTTACTTCGTTGAAGAACGAGTGGAGATCATGGATCGTGAAGTCAAGGCGGGTTGAAGGCAATGCCATATTCCCATTATCACGTTGATGGAACTCTAGAAGAGGTTACTGAGTTCACATGGGAACGTGAAGATCATTTCTGAAGAAGTATCCACATCTCTTTCACAAAACCGCACCTCGACAAATGCCTGTCTAAGCTTTGCGGACAAAGGTCTCATTTAACGGGGAAGACTGTAACAATCCATTATTTTAGGTCATTTTACGACTCAATACTTTCCATTATTTATTTTTAGGCTTTTGCGCGTTTACTTTTAATTTCATCGTTTAGTTAAATCGCGTAAACTAAAAATCATCATTCAACGTAAACCGTCGTCAAACAAATAAAAGTTTACGTCAAGCAAGCCTTATATAATTATTACGAAGATAATTTGTAACTTCTCATATTTTATTTTTATCGGTTACGTAAAACATTTACGTTTCGCAATAAAATACATTCATGCATACACAGAAGCACCAATACCCATCCATACTCCAACAAATACCCACTATTATACCCAATACCCAAAAATTAAATCATTCTACACTTAATAAACCATATGGCCGGTTCTATAAGTTGTATAACACAAATAAATTACAAATTCTCCACTAATGTCACTTCATTCTAGTTATTAACCAACATGTAAACCTTAAACTCCAATTCTCCATAAATTGTCTAATCCTTGTGTCCTCTCCTCACTATGGTCGTTCCCTCCTCCTAGGGAGGAGGAGAGGTCTTACACTTTGTACCATTACCACTCTTGATCCATGGTTTTGCTAGTTGTTTAGCTTAATACTTCCATTATAAATAAGACTCCTAGTAAGACTTATTTCACACACTTACAACTAGCAAATAAACAAACAAATTCTCTTTTGTTCTCCCATTCAACCTACGGCTCAAAAAGAAAGATTAGGGTTTTCATAGTTTTGATTTTAGCAAGGTTATAAGCATACAAGTATTATTAGGGTTAATATATAAGGTGTATCAAGGGTATTTGGAAGCTAGGGTTTTGTTTAATCAAGGGTTTATAAAAAGGATTTCGGGTTGAAGAACTAGGGTTTTGATTTAGTGTTTACATCTTCATTCATTCACATATGCGTCATCAATAATCCCACACCTTTATTTACTATTAAAAGTATATACATTCATATTTATTCATATTGTATAATCACCACTAATTATTTTATAAAGTTAATAAAATAAAATCAAGCAATGACATATTCGGATAAATACTTACAATGATAAAATGAGGTTTAAAATACTGTTGGAATGCAAGTACATGTTTTGTTTGAGGTTAATACAAGTGGTTAATTAATTTATAAAACTTATGCTAACTTAATGTTAAAAGTTTATTTAATAAAGTTTCTAATAAATAAATATGAAGGACATTTTATTTGACATAATTAAGGGACATAAGGTGAAGAGATTAAAATATACACAAGATGTGTTATTAGTTAAATTAGAGGACTTGTAATAATTTAATTATGTCAAAAGCTTATAAAACAAATTTTATAAAACATAAATCCAAACAGTTTGTTTAATCTGTGAACCTACGAATTTTTATAAAATATTTACACCTGATAATTAAATAGTACATCTCTCTATGATGGATCAGTTCATTAAGGAACTCGCAAAATAGGAGATATAACAAAGAGTTATGAATTTTTACTGCGCTAACAATAATTTAAATATATTTAAAATTGTTATGATAAAAGTTATTTATAATAAAACTGTTTATTGTTTCGCAATCTGATTAAATTGTGATAAATATTTAATTATGTTCAATCATCTCAATGGGAAACCGTGGGTATAAAGAACACTAAAAACGAAATTAAAACGAAGAAGTTACGATTTTTGCCAGATTAAATATATATAAAGCAATTTTGTAAATCCAGTTTGGATTTACTGTTTCGGTACTGATTTTTATATAATCTGTGAGTATTTTCTTTTGATAGATTATCTCGTCACGATTTCATACATATAAAGAACACGCAAAACAGAGTTAAAATGAGAAAGTTATGAATTTCTAAAAGATTTAAATACACTATTTTATTTTCTGCATTTACAAAAATTTACTGAAGCTGTTAGAAATTATAAAAGTGGTTTACGAGTGTTTTCGGGTCCGTTTGAGCTATAAAAACACTAAGAAATAATAAAGTATTACATATATAATATTTATACATGTTTTTAACTTTATAAATATTATTTTATAAAACAATTAAACTATTTATATAATATCATTATATAAACAATAAAAATATTAAATCAAGTATTATTAACAAATGATCAACTATTGGACAATAATAATTTTTTTACGGATACAAATACTTAAACACTTATTTAACAAGCACGATTTAAATATGGTTTCGACTTTTATAAATTAAACAAAAACTATTAGGTGGTGATATAACTCTATAACTTATAATGTTGTATTTATATCCAATACATTATACTCATACGGCCTATAATTAATTAGGTTGCATTCAGACTTTACGTGACGTTTCACTCATTTTATTTTTCTAAAATCGATTCATTCACTAAAGGTGAGTTCATAGCCTCATTTTATACAATTCCAATGATTTACAACTCTCAGGGTGAGAAACATGCATTGTTTTAACATTGGAACGCAAATAACTTTTAAATAAATTACGAGTTTGCCTAAGTAGCGATAACCCACTATGCCCATGAAAGTGAATTGTATAATTACTCGGTGTAGCTGCGAATTTTATAACATAAATCTATGTGCGGATGACATCCCCCTCCTAGTGCGGTCTGTGAGTAGCGATCATAGTTTTCGACGGTACCGATACTAACAGACGCTATTATACCCATGTCAGATTTGGATCTTGCGGGGCTTTATGAAAAACATTACACTGGGCACTTTAGTGGCTATTAAATTACAAGTATATACAGTTGTAGGCTTCGGTTGTCATGAGCTTAGTGCATTTCGTATTATTTTGTGAAATTGTATATGTTATATTATTGCGCACTTGAAATCTTGTGGTCATACTTTATACATTACTTAAACATGTGAATTCACCAAATTTATGTTGACGTTTTAAAGCATGTTTTTCTCAGGTCAATAAGGTAAAAGGGCAATGATACATTGGATGTCGTCATTTTGAGAGTCATATTGCATAAATATTTGTGTGCATTACATTTGGAAAATATTTGTTATGTATTAAAATCTTTACATTCACAAGGATGAACAAGTTAAGCTTTGAGCTTTTGTAACAAACAATTTCATTAAATCCAATGTATCATTTTCAAATGACTCATTAGAGGTCGTTCTCTCATATCTTATGTTATTGATCGATGAAGTAACACTCCCGAACCCTTATTCCGTTGTGACCTAATTTGAGTGTGTTACAATCTCTAGTTGTCCATTCGGTTAGAAACACCACGTCATTTGCATAGAACAGATGAGAAACCTTTACCCTATCCACACCAACTAATGCCCCCGAAATTTTGTTATCTTCTAGTGCATTTTCGATTGCTAAATGTAACCCTTCAATTGCAATAATAAACAAGAAAAGAGACAACAGATCCCCTGACGAAGACCTCGATGCAAAGCAATTTCATTCGTAGGACTTCCATTTACGAGAACTGACATTCTAGCTGAAACAATACATTCCAGAATCCAGGATCTTGATTTATGCCCAAACCCAAATTGCTCCATCATGTAGTCTAAATATTCCCAACACAAGGAGTCGTATGCCTTTTCAAAATCAACTTTAAATATCATTAGTTTATTCCTTTTTAATTTATACCATTCCATCACCTCACTCACCATTAATGGATTATCAAGAATTTGCCTCTCTTTAACGAACGCTGACTGTTCACTACTTACTAGACTTCCAACCACTTTCGCTAATCGAAGTGCCAATAACTTTGCAATAATCTTATACTAGACACCAATCACTAAATAGGACGACAATCTTTAACAAACATGGGATTAGATACCTTAAGGATCAATGTAATAAATGAGGCATTACATCCTAATAGAAGTTTACTATTTTGACAAAATTCCATCATAAACTTTATATATGTCTTATTTCAAGATCTCCCAATACTTCTTCACAAACTTGAATGAGAAACCATCCGGGCCTGGAGATTTATCACTTCCACATTGCCACACCGTATACTTTATTTCGTTAATTGTAACTGGCCTTTCTAATTCTTCAATTTACTCGGCAGAAAGATGATTATAGCGAGACTGAGGCATGTTTGGGGTCACAAACTGATAGCCGCAAATTTGTCATGGTAAAACTCCAGAAACGTCCTCTTTACCAGCTCAGGATCAGTGCACCATTCACCATCATGCATAATTCCATAAACCATTTTCAATCTTCGACGTTGTTTTAGCAGCCCATGAAAGAAAGCCGTGTTTTCATCGCCTTCAATGTCCCATTTAACCTTTGCTTTTTGGGCTGCATCTAGAGCATCAATTCAATCAAGCTCTGCCAACTCTTTTATCTAAACTAATTGATTTTGAACCTCTTCAGCATTAGACATCCGATCATCCATTCTCTTTTCAATTAAAAGAATGTCTTCACATAACTTTTTTCTTGTACATATCTTGGTTTCTTTGAACTCTCTATGCCACAATTTAAGACTTCCTTTAACATGCTTCAATTTATTTTTGAGATCAACACATGCATTACCTTGATTATTAGAAAAAACGTTGTAACTTTTAAGAACGACCTCATGAAACCCGGTCACTTCAAACCATGAATGGAATTTACGAAATGGGATTGGCCCGTAATCTACCTTCTATTTACGTAGTAAAATTGGCGAGTGATCAGACCATGATCGGTCTAAAGCCAACACTGATATCTCCGACTGCTCACTAATAATAGTTTTAAAAACTAAAAACCAATCAAGCTTGCTCATTTTTGATCCCGATTTATTCATCCAAGTAAATTTTCGACCACCAATTGGTAAGTCTACTAATTTCGTATCATTAATAAATTCATTGAACAACGCAACCCCATGGGGATAAAACATCGACCCACACCTTTCTGATTCCTCCTTTACTTCGTTAAAGTCCCCAAACACAATAAATAAACCATCTTTAGACTGTAATATCTATCTTATTTCATTCCATAACCGAGATCTATCACCTAAATCTTGTGGAGCATATACGTTAATGACGCCACATCTTTGATCTACCCAATAACTTACCATCCACCACAACAAAATTTTCACCACATTGAATACTAGATTTAACAAAAATACCAGTATCCCACATTGAAATTTTTCCTCTAGAATGACCACGAGCTGAACTACACGCAAAATCAAATTGGAAATTTCCCCACATAGATTTTAGATTAAACATATTAACCTGTGGCATTATTGTTTCATGAACCCCCAAGAACGTTACACCATATTCATAACATAGGTTTTTTTATCCATGTTCATTTCGCCCTACTATCGATCCCCATTTGTAACAACCTTCACGCCCTTTCTTCCCTCACTGCTCAAACTAACAGATTTTATCCTTCTCTTACTTCCAAAACTAGTAGCACATCTAGAAAGAAACCGTTTAGGATAACAAATATTCTTTTGACTATTACCTTCATCAATAAATTATGTCCTATTTTTCTTATCCAATTTTAGAAATTCAAACCCTGGTGAGAAACTACAAAGTTCTGAGTCATTCGTACTTGCATCCCCTTCATTTAGTTTCGTATTACTCATTGATGTATGTTTTTTACAAGTTTTAAATTTATAATAACTAGAAATACCGATTTTTACTAAAACACAACACTCGGGAAGTATACCCGTTCGTGTAGAGTATAGCTTTAGGTAAGTCCATGTCGTTCCACAAGAATTGAAGTTTTCACAGTTTGTAATTAAGGTGCTAAGGTTAATAAGATTGTCACGGATCAAATTAACCAAATCTTACATATATCGAATGTTGTAAAGAAAGTGATTAAAAGATGATTCAAACAAATGATTAAGGTATTTTTGTTTAGGAAATGATCAATTAGATAATGATGTGTTTGGAATAAGTTTAGAAAATAAAGATTTCACAAGTTACAAATCCTTTCGGCCGTTAAATATAACAAGTGATTATATCGATTAATAAAAACAAATCCTTTCGGCCTTTATAAGTTATTATAACCAATATATTAAGTAGAATGATAAAAAAACATATATAAAAGAATCCTTTTGGCCCATATTCTTATACAAAATATGTTTTTCCAATTGAATAAACACATATCCAAACGCTCTATATCAAAGATCACATAATGCCTAAACAAACACAAGATTACTACTCCATAATCAAACAAGTAACAAAACACATAACATTCATCATGAATTCAGTAAAGATCGTATTCAAAGGATAAACAATATTTATACCAACTTCAAGAGCAAATGTTTGATGATTCACAAGTTTTCCCAACGAAAACTATGTTATATTCAAAGTAAACCCAAAAACTATGAACAATTCTGCTAATGTTATGATATCGTTTACATTCGCTTGCTACTTCCTTGGATGGATTAAAATCTGGAAATTGGTGGTGGAGAGTGGTGGTAGTCGATGGTGGTGATGATGGTGTTATCAATGGTGGTTTGGATCAAAGGTGTTTCAAGCCTTTATCACCAAAAACACATATTCTAATGGTTCCAAACGAATTGGGGGTTGAGGGTGAGAGTGTGTGAAATGAGGGAGCCAAGGATGGTATTTATAAGCTTTTTAGGAGCCAAAGGCCAAGTATTTATAGCATTTATAGTTTTTTCACGGCGTACTTAGGGCAGTTTCAGCACTTGGCCTTTTTCAAAGTTGTAGATAATTGAATTCTCTTCGCGTGGCCACCAGAATCGCGTCAAACGGAGTTCGTATGACCGAGTTATGACCAAAACAGTGAACAGGTGTCGGGAGATCTTTATCTTCAGTTATTTCTTTGTTTAAGCTTCAAATCTTCGTGTATTCTTCCGTTTTCTTCCACGACACATTCCAAGAACCTACGATAGCAAATATACTCGATTCTATACCAATAGTTCTTATAATTAACCAATTTATATATATAAAATCATTGATAACGCATATAAAAACATGTATAATTTGAGCGTTATCAAATCCCCCACACTTAAAACTTTGCTTGCCCTCAAGCAAATCTAAGAAAAGAAATTTTATAAACAAGGTCCTAGGTGACAAGACAATTTTTTTTTTTATATATATATATTTTTAAATTTTGATATTTTTTATTTTTAATTAAAAAAATTTTATTAGGTTTGCTTGTCCTCAAGCAAAATAAGAAAAATAATAAGCTTTACAAAACAAACATAGAATTATGAAAAATATTTTTGGATTTTTAATATGTGAAAACAGAGATGTTTGACAATACCCAATGATCTTCAAGCTGTAATAACATGACTAAGCACCTCACGAATAAGGAAAGTATAATTCACTCAAACACTCGTATGTGATGTAATAGAGGGTAAAAGGGAAATCACACTCAATTGCTCAGACATGATTCATTTCATACCATAGGCTTGTACAAGAAACAAAACTGCACCGACATGGCGTAAGCACCAGGTATAAATATCAAAAGAGGACTTTTATTCGGGTTGTAACGTTAGGCTAAGGGTTAATAAGGGTGTGGATAAGGCATGGGAAATATATACTGGAAATGGTTTTATAATATACATGTCGACAAGTCCAAGAAACCCATGTTGCTAGTTACGACAATCCACAAACCCGTGAGGTTATCGAACCTCTCATCAATATATCCGGCACATATCATAGCTGTTATTTATCAATTTTCTTTTTCTCTCTTTTTTTATTTTTTTTACTTTTTTTTCTTCATTTTTTAAACCCTTTTTTCAATCAACATTTCATTCACACAACTAACAATTCCTCCACACTTAAGATAAGGATACACCACAAAAATACGAACACGAAGGTGTACAGTCTTCATCTTCGTTGGAATGGCACAATACTCATAACAAAGCCTGAACAAATTGTGAGCAAAAATCAACCAATCGTACCAAGCAATCAGCAACCAACCATAGGGACTTTCGACGAGGGGTAAGGCTAGGCTAAAGGTTATATATTCTTTTTTGTATTTTTGGTTATATATTTTTGTATTTTTTTAGTGGATGAGAAAAATCAATAGATGGTCAGAGGTTAAACTAGGTGGTATCTAGCACTAAAGATGAGTGCTAACATAAGGGTTTTATTTGGGTGGTTAGCTAATCAGTGTAATTAGCTAAAAGAATAATATTTTAAATGGAATGGCTATTTGGGTTAAATTCTAAGTTGCCTCTTTATCACATAAAAATACCTTTATCACGCGAACGTGATCACACTGCGGTCTCGTAATGATTTCAAGCACAAGTTCTAGAATCAATAAATCACAGGCACACTCATAATCAAATGAATCAAGCATAAAATACGTATGCTATATACAGGCTCAAAATCCTCACATATTTACTGGAATGGTTATAAATGCGCAAGTAATGTTATTCAATCTAAAAGTCGGTTGCTGATCAATAGGAACATCTCTGATTTCAAAACTTTATTTATTTTCTACTATGTTTTATTCTAATATATTAACCTAAGTGGCAAATGTTTTTAAAACAAGTATAGATTTTTAGATTATCGAGAGCGAACAAAAGTTAGAAATTAATAATGAGTCTAATTTTTCAATTTATTTCCCCCCACACTTAAATTGAGCATTATGCGTAGTCAGAAAATAACTTAAAAGTGGCATAATGGGAGAAATAAATATAAGAGAAACGAAACTTCCCCGGGCTCTTAAGTGCTCAGTTAAATTCTGAAAGATACGACGCTAAACGAAACGCCAAGCATGTGTATTTTACCACATGTAACATATTGATCCAAATATATCATTCCCCAAGTGATAAGCATCACCATTCACCACCATCCAAGCTCCACTTATTTATTTAATCTAAAAACAAAACTACGAAAACCGTAAAATACAAAAGCGTACTTTCGTAGGTACCACGGTTGCATTTAGCGCATGCAACAAGCCTTTAAACCTCTCGGTGTCCCGAGTGGACGAGTTATAGTCTCGTGAGGGTTTACAACGAACACACCCACATAGTTCAAAACACTTTTTTTTATTTTTATTATATAAGTTTTTTATAATTTATTTTAATTTTATTTTATTATGGTGTATTATTATTATTTACTATTACTACTACTATTATTATTATACTTAACTTGATTTTTAAGATTCCTTCACGATACGGTTTAAGTGAGAGTGATCCACTTTTAAACGTTGAGGGTATGGTATTTCTGGTATGTACTCACGGAAGGGATATTCTTTTGCTTCGACCATGCAATAGTCCCTTTTTGTTGTCTTAATAGGTTTATCCTTTTTTATTTTATTGTTAACGATGATAGGAGGTGAGGATCTTTTTGAGTTTTCAGAGAATCATCGGACTCTCCACTCCCAGTGAATACGACATTCACATGCTCGGTTTGAGCTTGAGGAGGAGGAGGAGGGTCAGTCCTATCGGTTTGTTCTAAAGGGATGTTTTGAGTCTTCTCCAACTCATCTATTTTTCTTTCCATGATTTTATATATAGTTTGGAAATTCTTTTCATTTTGCTTCATTTTAAAAATCACATCCTTAACATTGTTCTTGACATACATATTTGCAACTTTTTGTCCATCCAAGAATTTGGTTATTGTTTTTTCGAGATCAATTTTAGATTGATCGACTCTTTCATAAAGTTTAAAATGAACAGTTCTCATGCTACGGATACATCTTTTGAAATTTTAGAGATCATTTTTCACATCATTGTTTAATTCTGTGAGCGATTTCTCAGAATCATTAGAATCATGAAGGGATTGGTGAGAATACGGATCATGAGAATCTCGGTTTTGATAACCTTTAGATTGGATGTAATTTGCTTCATGACGTTCACACATCGGCGTGTCATCGGTCATGCGTTTTTTAGAAACGTTTCCATCTCTAAGCTCATTATATTTGTTACACATATCTTGTAATTCTTATTTTAAGCTTATAAATTGAAAGTCAATTTTTATAGTTAAAGTTTCCAATTTTTCTATTAATCGAGAATTATCATAATTACTATTACTTCCATCGGCGAAAGCAACAGATTTTTGATGATGTTCATTTTTAGATTTAGTGGACCAATCAAGTTTGAAAAGAACTTTCTTATCAAGAAATTAAAAAGCTTGATTCAGACTTTTGTAAAGGAAGATTCCTCCAACTGTTTCGTTTAGGATTCCTTGAGTGGGTTCGTCTAGACCGTGATAGAATATTTGAATAATAGCTCCTTTGGTCAGACCGTTCCCATGGCATTTCCGAAGCATGTTCTTGAGTCGTAACCAAGCGTCGATTGAACTTTCACATTCGTTTTGAGAGAAATTTCTGATTTCAAGTAAAAGACGGTTAAATAACGAAGGTGGAAAGAAATTGTTTATAAAAGCTTTTCACATTTGTTCCCATGATATTATAGACTCTTCATTAAGTTCGTTAAATCAGGTTTTAGCTTTATCGCACAAAGAAAAAGAAAATATCAAAAGCTTAACAGCTTCGCTTTGAGTTTCACCATATTTAAACATGTTACAGACTGCGAGGAATTCACGGATATGGTCATGCGGATCGGCCTGCAATTGACCATCGAATTTATTTTCCAAAATCATTTTCAAGTGGGTGCTATTGATAACAAAGTTGTCATCAACATCGGGTCGAACAATGACATAATTAGAAGTCGGTGCTACAGTCTTAGCACTTTCCCACATGGGTTGATCGTCAGGGTCTATAATTATCATTTCTTGGTGTGGTGAATCGGGTTGATGTTCGACATCCTCCTCGGATATATTTAAGATTGTGGCTTCGTAAGCAGAATAATGTTGAGTTGAAGATTTGAGACCTCGATCTCGACGAATTATTTTTATATATTTTTATTTTTATTTTTACATGTCTTCTTTTTCATATTTTTATTTAATTTAGATAATAGTTTTACGAGTTGTTTTCCCCAAGATCGTGGATTAATACATATTAATACATACTTTAAGTATTTTGCAAAAAGACATTTTTTATATATTATATAATTTAGGCTAATAGGATATTCTTCAAAATAAAAAAATTATTTTTATCTATATTTTTTTATATATTTTTTTATACTTTTAGATAATTATATATATTTTAACTATATATAAAAAAATAAGGATAAATGGTTTATTGTTTTTTTTTCTTTAGAAGATAAGTGCGGCGTACTTAGAAAAAATGCGCCGACTTTTCTGGAAATTTTATGTTTTTCGTTTTTTATATATATTAGGTTATAACGATTAAGCAGATAAAACTAAATAAGAATGAATGATAAAAGACAAATACAATCAAATAAATGCAATTAACAATAACAAAAAAAAGTTAAAAAAAAAATAGTTTTTTTTTTTCTCAAAAATGATGATGAAAATATATTTTCACAATTTACACGGCTTTAATCAAATTGTATGAAACCTAAGGATAGCGGTTTTGGGGTTTTTGTCTTTGGTTTTAAATCATGTTTATTTTTGTTGCCTATTGAAATTTCTGCAGAAAGTGCGGCGTACTTGGATGAAGTACGGCGTACTTTCTGGGTTTTCAGGAAAACCGACGCACAAATATAATGTGCGGCGCACTTCCTGAAGAAAAAACGGATTTTGGCTTCCGTTTGTCAGAAAACGGTACGGCGAGCTTGTAAATTTTGTATTACAAATAGTAGATAAATTTATGAGAAACAAAATAGCACCAAAAACAAGCAACAAACTGATAACAACTTAAACAATTCCCCGGCAGCGGCGCCAAAAACTTTAATGTGTGTTTTTTACAAGTTTTAAATTTATAATAATAGAAATATCGATTTTTACTAAAAACACACACACCGGGAAGTATACCCGTTCGTTTTGTAGAGTATAGCTTTTAGGTAAGTCCTGTCGTTCCAAGGAATGGAAGTTTTCACAATTTGTAATTAAGGTACTAAGGTTAATAAGATTGTCACGGATCAAATTAACCAAATCTTGCATATATCGAATGTTGTAAAGAAAGTGATTAAAAGATGATTCAAACAAATGATTAAGGTATGTTTGTTTAAGAAATGACCACTTAGATAATGATGTGTTTGGAATAAGTTTAGAAAATAAAGATTTCACAAGTTACAAATCCTTTCGGCCTTTAAATATAATAAGTGATTATATCAATTAATAACAACAAATCCTTTCGGCCTTTATAAGTTATTATAACCAATATATTAAGTGGAATGATTAAACACATATATAAAAGAATCCTTTTGGCCTATATTCTTATACAAAATATGTTTTACCAATTCAATAAACACATATCCAAATGCTCCATATCAAAGATCACATAACGCCCAAACAAACACAAGATTAATACTCCATAATCAAACAAGTAAAAAACACATAACATTCATCATGAATTCAGTAAAGATCATATTCAAAGGATAAACAAGATTTATACCAACTTTAAGAGAAAATGTTTGATGATTTCACAAGTTTTCCTAACGAAAACTATATTATATTCAAAGTAAACCCAGAAACTATGAACAATTATGTCACAATCGCTTATAGATTCGAATTACACTTTGATGCTACTTCCCTGGATGGATTTAAATCTGGAAATTGATGGTGGAGAGTGGTGCTAGTCGATGGTGGTGATGATGGTGTTATCAATGGTGGTTTGGATCAAAGGTTTTTTAAGCCTTTATCACCAAAAACACCTATTCTAATGGTTCCAAATGAATTAAGGGTTGAGGGTGAGAGTGTGTTAAATGATGGAGCCAAGGAGGGTATTTATAGGTTTTTCAGGAGCCAAAGTGTGCCGCACAAACTTATTTGTGTGCCGCACATCAGATGTTAATGCACTTAGCATTTAATTGCCTTTAATTCTCTTAAATTCGATGAAAAATGCGCCGCACATTTTTAGAAGTGCGGCGTACTTGGGGCAATTTTAGCACTTGGCCTTTTTCAAAGTTTTAGATAATTTAATTCTATTCGCGTGACCGCTAAAATCGCGTCAAATGGAGTTCGTATGACCGAGTTTATCAGTGAACAGGTGTCGGGAGATCTTTATCTTCAGTTATTTCTTTGTTTAAGCTTCAAATCTTTGTGCATTCTTCCATTTTTTTCACGACACATTCCAAAAACCTACGATAGCAAATATACTCGATTCTATACCAATAGTTTTTATAATTAACCAATTTATATATATAATCATTGATAACGCATATAAAAACATGTATAATTTGAGCGTTATCACTCATTTTTGTAGCATTTTCCTCTCCTAGTCGTACGTCATTTTGACTCCCACTATATTCTTAGCACAAGTTATCTATAATTGAGACATCATCTATATCTTGTGTTGTTTCTTTACAATTGCTAGATGTTTCTTCTTTTTTTTGGTTCAACTTGCTTGTTTTCATTAACATACATGTCCAAGTCATCTTGCATATCTACTTCTTCACTCCCATCCATGCTTAAATTTGAATCACTTTCCTCCTTCTGCTTTTGAATATCAATTGACCATATACCAACCTCACGAATCCTGACAATATAGGACACTCCTGCCACAATAACATTAATCACCTCTGATATGATACTCTTGTCAGACGTACGTATATAAAGACGTCCACAACTCACGTTTCCTCTAGAATCCTCATCAAAGAACATAAATGTGCCCTAGACTCCCCCATTCTTCTTAAGCGCCTCTGAACCCCGTGCACACAATGGAAGTCCCTCAATCTCAATCCACACCATCCTTTCGTCCACCATAAAATCCCTCATCACCGGATTTATATCAAAGAAATATGCCCCTCAATAAAACCTTATTCTTGAATTTCTTACATGCTGATTGGTTTTTGAAGGCAATCCAAACCCATAATCCTCCCACATGGTGTATGTCAACATCCGTAAAGCCTTGACATTCAATAATAGAATATAATTTCTCCATCGTTTCTACCTCCCTAACCTTTGCTAAAACTACTTCTACCGAGTCATCTAACTTAATTAAACAATTGTCCTTTAGATGTATTGATTTCAAATTCATGTCCCTAATATTATTGGACCTTGGAAGACTTTCAGCTTGTTCCTTACGAACAACAACATTAGCATAAAAAGTCTGACTTTTTATGCCATGATTGTTCCCGATCGAAGTATGGTTTGCCATCCCAAGACGTCCCATCCTATTAGCTTTTGATCTTTTGAATCTATCCACCGACACATACACATGATAACTGCCAATCCATTCAAGTGACAACTTTTTCAAAAACTCCTCATCATCTCCAACACCCATAAATCGATTAAAAAAACCCGTTTACCCACTTTAGACATCTTCCTAACAATGTAAACATCAACAACTTTGCCATGTACCATGCACCATTCCCATAACTTCTTAGAATCTCACTTAGGTGGGAAATTGGTTATGAAAAATGTCAATGCAATACTCTCAACTAGAGAAGTATAAGGGTTAGAAATTGGCTTACTCATTTTCGCCGTCGTTGCATTACCTTTCTTACCCATTCTCCAAATCCATCCTTCTGAATCTGTTTGTTGTTTATATCTAATTACCACTATGATCGACACCACTTGAAAAAATGCCAAGCCCAATGGAAAAACTTATTGTGAAGGAGAAGGTCAGGTTATGGTAGGGTGTTGATGATATTGATAGATGTATTAGGTTTGCTGATTGGGAAAGATGAATTGATAATTTTGATTGCGGCGTTGATGAGTGGAGTTATGGGTTTGCCGATTAGTGAAGATGAATTAATGATTTTGGTTGGGGTTTTGATGATTGGGGTTAAGGGTTTGCTGATTGGGGAAGAGGCAGAGCCATTTTGTTCTAGGTGTTAGGGCCTTCGAATTTTGGAGGATGACCCTAGACAAAGGCATTGCATCAAGATGAATTACATGAAACAATTTTACAACTTTTTGGCGGATTCTAAATATGGGTTTTTTTCATGGAAATTTGCTACTAGTAATATTATTGTCATACCAGGAAGAAGATGTTAGTGTGAAATTTTATTAAGTTTTGCAGTAATGTACATATGAACTGAATAAAAAAAATCGAGTATGAGTCTGTACAAGACGATATAAAGACATTATCAACTATTAAAATAAAATTTAAACAAAACAAGTAAGCATTAACATGGTGTTTAAAGCTACCCACAATGGTCGGTCGACCATGTGGGTCTACTGAAGGTCGATGTCGGTCGTCCATATCGTGGCCCTAAGTAGGTCTCGGTCGCGAAGCAAGATTTTGGACGAATCGGTCTAAAACTCGACCGAGTTTGCATGCATGTTTGTGTATATGTTAATTTAATTAAAATGTATTTTTGTGTCGTATGTTTTTGTAGTGTAAGTCGCCTTACTGTGCCTAAAAGGTCGCATGTAGGTCGTCGGAGAGAAAAAACTAAGGTGGTAGAATAATTGTGAGTCGATGTAGGTCACTATTGTGCTCAGCCTAAGAGGTGCATCAAGTGCGAAGCTTAAGTCATTCATGGACAGTCAAGTAACATAAGCAACAATTTTTTTTATCAAATCGGTTATCTTAACTACTTATAAAGCATACATCCAATTTCTTGAAACTTAATTTTTCTTAAAAAAGGTAAAGTGAACTGTCATTCTTAATTTCTTTGAAGAGGCGCCATGTCTTAAGGTTAATCTCTCGAAAATTAGACCTTTTGGTATTGGAGTTGACTTGACTGAAGTGGAAGTTGTTGCCTCATCATTGAAATGTTCGCATGACTCTATTCCTTTTTTGTATCTTAGCCTCCCTGTTGGAAAAAATATGCAGTATTGTAATGGTTGGCTTGATGTTATTAGACGAGTTCAGGATAGGCTTTCCTTTTTGAAAGCTAGGTCCTTTTCAATCGGAGGTAGACTTACTTTAATAAAGTCAGTTCTTGAGAGTATACATCTTTATTACCTTTCTATTTTCAAGGCTCCGTTGAAGGTTATAAAGCTTGTTGAATCTCTTCGTCGTTGGTTTTTTTGGGGCTTCAAAGATGATCAAAAAGGTATTAATTAGGTGAAATGGAATTCTAGTCTTAAGGACCGAAATAAGGGCGACTTAGGATTTAGAAGTCTATTAGCAAAGAATCTCGGGTTACGTGGTAAATGGAAATGACACTTTCTTTAAAAAGAGAATGCTTTATGAAGAAAAGTGATAAAAAATTATGGTGAGGACGGAGGTTTTGGTATGTCTCGTTTCAACAGGAAAACATACCTTATGGAGTGATGTTATTAGCTCCATTGACTATATCGATGTTCCAGATGTTCCATTCTCGAGTTCGTTCTCTAAAAAGGTGTCAAACGGCTTTGATACCATGCTTTGGAAAGATGTGTGGTGCAGTGAGGGTATTAGGTTCATTGATCACTTCCCCCGTCTTTATGCTTTCGAGTCTAACAAGGATTGCAAGGTAAGTGATAGATGGGTTCTTTCCGATGGAGTTTGTCATGGAAATTAGGATTAGCGATCCCCCCCAAGAGGGAGATCTATTAATGAACGTTCTTCTATGGTCTCTCTCATTGATAATTTATGTCTTGCCTCTACTTCACTCAATAAATGGTGATGGTCCTTAGATTCCTCGGGTTGTTTAAAGGTTAATACTCTCACTAAATTGATCCAAGATAAGCAGCTTGCCTATAGCAGTCTTGACCCCCAGGTTCGTTGGAATTCTTAGGTTCCTCGTAAGGTAAATGTTGTGTTTGGCGAGCTTCTTTAGACAGGTTACGATCTCAGGTCAATCTTATTGCTCGCGCAGTGAATATTCCCTCTTCTTTGTGTCCGTTCAGTGAAGCTGATGAGGAATCTTTAGATCATTATCTCATTAAGTGCCCCAAGATAATTCTGTTATGAAGGAAGGTTTGGAGTGGGTAGTGTTTTGATACAACGATGTCCATTCCAGCTCTTTCTATCTTTGACATTACCATGGGCAAAATTGGTAATCTTGGAAATGAGATTTTTAATCGTGTTTTACCCGGGGTATATATTTGTGTTTTGTGGTTTATCCGGAAGTGGCAGAATAACTTAGTTCATGCTTCCTCGGAGTCGGTGGAGTATGTGAGATATTTTGATATCTTCCCATCTATTCAAAGGCTTTTTAAGGTTTGGATTTTTTTAGATGTTCGTTGAAGGATTCATCTTAGAGTTGTTGGATTACCAAATTGCTAAAGATTTAGTTTCTTCTTAGTTCTTTGGTTTTTTAGATAGGTAATGCTTAATGTACTTTCAAATATAACTCATTCTACATCCTGTACTTTTTTATTGTCATTTTTGTTACCCAATGTTAGTTTTTTTTTCATTACACGTACCTTGTATTATTTTTGCCGGTTTTATCTTACGTGGATTTTTTTTTAATTTTGGTATTTTGTGACGTGGTTATTTGTATAATGGATCCGGGTATGATAACCCGTTTACCCAATCCGTTCCTTTAAAACATAACCCTAATTCATACGGGTTATTTCATCTTCCACAACTCAAATCATAAGAACCCTAATACATACCTAATACCCAATCCGTTCCTTTATAACATCAGTTCCATCTTGTTCAATTACCCTCAATGTCTACATCCGCTACAAGTATTCACAGGCGTAGGGTGATTCTAACTCATTGTCAATGTAACATGCCTTTGGTTAGGCGTGTAGCTTGGACTGATACTAATCCATGTCGAAGATTCCTTAATTGTCGATTTTCAAACGTAAGTAGTTATTTTCCACTCAATTGTAATTTTTCCTATATTTATAAAATTAGGGTTCTTTAAATTAGTTTTTACTTTTCAGATTGCTGGTACTACTCATTGCAATTCCTTTTACTGGATTGATCCAGAGTTGACTAATCAATGGTACAAGACTCAAATGTTTGAGATTTATCTTACTTTGAATCCTAAGGAAAGACATTTATACTATAATCAAATCACTGCTCAAAATCTACTTGAGAATTTGCAAAATGAGTTTGAAGTTTATCAGCACGACTATGCCAGTCTGCAGATTCGAAGAAAAATGGAGTTGGAAGTTAACAAAAGCAAAAAAAAAGCTCAGCTTTTGATCAAGTGTATGTTGGTTTTGGCTTTGTTATATGTGTTTCTTGTCATGCATTAGACTTGGAAGTTAGACTATTATGTTGTAGGATCTTTTGGTGTAGGGTGTGTCTGTAATGAATTTGCTGTAGGATCTTTTAGTGTAGGATCTTTTGGTGTGTCCGTAATGAAGGATCTTTTGTTGTGTCTGTAATAAAGGATCTTTTGGTGTAGGATCTTTTGGTGCAATGAATGTAACCTTGTCTGTAATGAATTTGCAATGTGGTGTCCACTTACATACAAAACACAGCTGATAAAGAAAGGCACAAAAGTAGTTGGTCCACAATGTGGTCTCCACTTTTAGTATAGAAATAACTTACAGGTGCAATAATAACTAGTTTACGAATGATGTGACAGAACTTTGTAGTATACTAAACTCCTTCAATATCAATGTCTTCAAAACCGATGGTACGCCTTCCAGATAATGAAGAGTGCAGTTTGGTCACAAAAACAACCATGTGATGAAGGTTTATTGCGTGAAAAGTAACCATATTTCAAGGATTCTACAAAATTAGGGTTTATTATAAAAATTAGGGCTTTTATAAATTAATGAAGTAAAGGACAATGTAAAGTCTAGAAATAGAAATATACAAGATGATAATCACATACCATTAACGAATTGAAGCCAATTTAGCAATTACTTGATTACTAGAAAATTAGGGTTTGGGTAGTGTGTGTTTTAGTTACGGGAATAAAGTGAAATTAGATTGGTTTTAGGGTATAAGTCGTTTATTTTCCACCTCATATATAACACATCATCAAATATTTATCTACGTGGCTTTATAAAACTAAAAAAAGGGTAACCGGCTATTACCGGTAACAATTCATAAGAATACCAGTTAAGGTACGTGTAATGAAAAAAAACTAACGTTGGGTAACAAAATGACAATAAAAAAGTATAGTATGTAGAATGAGTTATATTTGAAAGTACATTAAGCATTAATGGATTTCTGAAACATGTTGGTGTTGCGTCTTGGTTTAGTCAATTATGTAAGGCCCAACCGGATTTTGTATCTAGGGAGGGATTGTTTGAGATTTGATATAGAGGGAGGTCCCTCTACACGCCTGAGGTCTGCGGCCTTCTCTTCTCTAAGGATTGGTCCGTTGGGTGAGGTGATAGAATTGAAGATAACAAGGGGGGATTGTTTTACTCGTAAACGGATCTGTATTAAGACGGAAAATTGGAGGACAATATCTTGAGAAATTCAAGATTATTGTCTCGAGGCAAAAATTTTGTTATAAGAGCTAGGGTGTTATTCGTCTGGTTCTCTGACGTTTAATGATAATAAGGAGTTGATGATTATTCTCCCAGAGGAGATTTCATTACGGTTGCTGAAGAGGATAAATGGTGACATTAGTAAGCAGATGAAACATTGGACGACGATGTGATATTGAAGGTGTGTTTTGATACAGTTTGATGATAAGGCTGATTCTTTGGGGGCATGAACATACTAAGAAATCTGTTCACCCAACGAGTAGGAGGAATTCTAGCGATCCATTTAACCTTTACAATCTTCTTAATAATCGTGACAAAGGCGAGGCAAATTCCTGGTTTGGCTCAAGTTATTCCTTTCCCACCTGGATTAACATTGAGAGAGAATTCCAACCCATGTTGATGCAAGGAAGGTCAAGGTATGAAAAATTCTTTGTCTAAACGTCGCTCGGAAGGTCTCAGTTCTCGCGTTTTGGAGGATGTTCAACCCCTTAATGAACATGTTTCTCCCAGTATCGATTCCAAAAAAAAGCAGGTGGCTCGATATTGGAGGTTATAAACGATATGATTTTAGAGTTGGCCAATCTATTGGGGTTCACTATGGACTGGATGTAGAATGACTTGTGAGAAAATTTTTGGATCAAAGGAGCTCTAAGGTGGTTTCCAATGAATTGTTTATCTTTAAACGTTCAAGGCCTAGGATCCAAGGCTAAGAAAGATTGGATTAAGGAGTTAAACAATAAACACAAGGTGAATTTCCTTTCTGTTTAAGAAACCAAGTTGGATTGTATTTCTGATATGGATGTTAAAGTGTTATGGGTAACTATAAGTTCGAGTATACTATTAGCGAAGCAGTTAGGAATTCTGGTGGTATTT
Source organism: Tanacetum coccineum (assembly GCA_026074375.1). NCBI lineage: Eukaryota > Viridiplantae > Streptophyta > Magnoliopsida > Asterales > Asteraceae > Tanacetum > Tanacetum coccineum. The sequence continues at coordinate 36,796 of BQNB010046530.1, forward strand.
TATGTGTATGGGATCCAAGTGTTTTTCGTAAAGAGCATCATGTTGTCTCCGGAACAATTTTTTTTTGTTCTGGCCCTTTTTTTTTATATGGGTCATGGGATTTCTAATCAGGCGAAGTTACTTGTGGTGTTTTATTTTGCCCCTAGTCTAGATCATAGCAAGCAGTTCCTATGGAAGCTTACATTTCGTCCCTTATCAGCCGTTGGGATGGTCATTGTATGGTTATGGGCGATTTTAATGAAGTTAGATGCATGGGGATCGTTTGGGTTTAGTGTACAATGCGCAAGGTGGCTCTCTATCTAAAATGAACCAATCACACTAATTTAATAGCTTTTATATAAAACCTCGTGGGTCGTTGAAATCAAATTGGAAAGGGTACTCTTTTACTTGGTTCTCTTCAGTCGGCTAAGAATAATTGAGTAATAATTAGATCCGTTTTTTGTTTTGGATGGTTTACTCTCTTTATTCCCTCATCTCTCGGATATTGTCTGATAGGCTACCTCTCAGATAATAGACCAACTCCTTACTTCGGGCAGTGGACACAGATTTGGGCCTTCCCTTTTCGGGTTTACCACTCTTGGTTTAGTTTACAGGGCTTCGCTCAAATGGTGTTGGAAAAATTGGAATAATAATTTATTCTTGATGATAATAGTAAGATGTGTTCGATTCAAGAAGATATTTAAATCCTGAAAAAAGGAGATATACGTTCATGGGTTAATGATTGCAAAAAGAATCAATCTGGTTCGTTTTCTTGTGAGATCTCCGTTCCAAGCTGTGTCATATTGACATAGTTATTGATCAAGTGTGGGAGTAGTAAATGATGATATTCTTCATGACTCACGGTTAGATTTATTAAAAAAATTATCATGATATTAAGTCTTCGACGCTCGTGACTATATCCAAAAGGCTAAGATGCAGTGGGCTATTGAGGCGATGAAAACTTCAAATTGTTTTCATGGACTTCATCAATCGTAAACGATGCGAATTGGTATTAAAGGTGTTATGGTTGATGGCGAATGGGTGGATGATTCCTGTCGTGTCAAAGAAGAATTTCGTTTGCATTTTGCTAATCGGTTTCGAGCCCCGGCTGCCAACAGATGTAAACTTAACTATACCTTCCCTAATCGATTGTCTTCTGATCAGTTGGACATGTTGGAGAGTCCGATCTCCAGAGATAAAGTGCGTAATGCTGTGTGGGGCTATGGAGAGAATAAATCTCCTTGACCAGACGGGTTCACTTTTGAGTTTTTTCAAAAGTTCTGGGACACTTTAGGATCTGATTTTTGTGCTGCTTTGGAATGGTTTTTTGATCATAGTTCATTTTCTAGAGGATGTAACTCACTTTCATTGCTCTCATTCTGAAAAACCATGATCCTAAGTTCGTAAATGATTATCGTCCAATTAGCTTGATCGGGAGTCTTTACAAGGTTGTCACCAAAATATTAGCCACTCGACTTTCGTCGATCATCTCTGGTCTTATATCGGATGTTCAAACGGCGTTTCTTCCTAATAGGCAAATTCTTGATGGCTCGTTTATCATAAACGAATTACTTTCTTGGTGCAAGCATAAGAAACAATAAGCCATTGTGTTTAAAGTTGGTTTTGCCAAGGCTTATGATTCGATAAGGTGGGATTTTTTAGAGATTGTACCTTAGTAGGCTTATTTGGTTTCGGTTCTAAATGGTGTTCGTGATTCAGGGGTTGCTTACACTCTTTAGTATGGCTTCCGGTCCTCCTTAATGGTAGTCTACGTTATAGCCGAATTCCAATTTCATTATGGGTTGAAGAAACGGAGATCACTTGAGTCTTGGCCCATACCTTTTTATCTTAATTATGGAAGTCTCTCTCATCTTTCGTTATTAAGGCCATCGAGGCTCTGAGGATTTTTAAGGGCATCAAAATTGTGTTCGTCTCATTAATATTTCCCATCTTTTTTTATACGGTTGATGCGGGTCATAGGTTTCTTTTTTGCAGTGAGTGGTCTAATGCTAATCTTACTGGTATTACCCATATTCTTCATTGTTTTTCTTTGTTGTTCGGCCTCTCGTATCAAATCTTTAGAAAAGTCACCATCTTGGAGTTGGGTACTTCGATATGGTGGGAGGATGTTAATGCTGCAGCTTTTTATTTTGGTTTGTTCGGACTATGAAAACCCCTTTTAAATACTTAGAGGTGATGGTTGGAGGTAATAGCTCGAATTTTTTAGGCATGGGACGATTAGATTGGTAAACTTAAGCGCTCATTATCTAATTGGAAACTTAAACTATATGTTGGACGGAAGGCGTTACTCTTTTAAAAGTCGGTTCTTGGGTTCGACACCTATTTATAATATTGTCCATCTATAAGGTTCCTAAGTCGATGTTACAAATCGATGGAGTCCATACGTGAATTTTTCAATTTGTTCAATCGCGACCAGAGGAAAAATTAGTGTGGATCAAATGGGCCAAGGTTCTTGCGTTTCCAAGAAGTATGGAGTTTAGGTGTTCAAGTTTTTATGCTTTAACTTAGGGCTGCTCCTTTTCAAATGGGTGATGGAGATTCATATCACGGGATATTCTATTGTGGTGTGTTCTCATCTGTCTATGCCATGGATCTCTCATTATATAAATTATCTCTGTTTCGTTACTCGACTGGAAATCCATTATTCGGTGAGGTTTGCATATGCTTAAAGATCGTTGATGTCGGACCTGATTTTCTCATGTCTATTCGTGTGGGTAATAGTTTGCGCACGCAATTTTGGAATGAAGTTTGAAATGGTGACACTCAACTTCGTGTTTATGTTTCACGAATTTATGCTTTGGAGATTAATAAAGATTGTACGGTGGTGGATTAAACTGGCCAATTCCGGTTTTACCTTTCTCTTCGTCGTTCTGTTAGAGGAGGGGTTGAATCTTCTCAATTAGCTCTTCTTCAAACGTATATTGAAGGGACATTGTTGTCTGTTAGGATCTGGTACTAGATAGATCTTCTAGCCTATGTGGTTGTATAATACTTATGTAATCACAAGTATATACGTGAGAGACTCTAATAATTGTTTAGGCGGAAACTAAACAACGTAGTAGAAAGAAGAACAAAATAAAAGAACCTAAGAATGGTTTACATTGATCCCATGGGGTTTCAGGGTCAAAGGCAGGGTACTGAACTTCTTTTTTTGCCTTATACTGACTATCGATAACTTCCTGTTCAGGGTCATCAATCTCTATCATAAACCTACCATTCAAATTAGGGATTGGATCATCCATATGACCAATGAATTTACCCTTCCCAACCAGTTTATTCAACCAAGGATCATCACTAGAAATTTTTGGAATTTCTACATTTGAGTCATCCTCTGTTTGAAAATCAGCTACCTCCTTAACATCACCTAGACTATCTTGGCTTTCAGTATCAGAGAATGGTGGGTCATCTACTTCATCAATCAAATTATCATTACGAATCATTTCCATAACATTATAACCATTATGCTCAGTATAAATGTCCATTTTAAAATCATTCTCAGAACCTGCTTTAACAAACTCTTTTAAATCCTCATCTGTTTTTAACTGTTTCAAACCTATATTAAGTTGGACACCGGTTTTAACATAGAAATAACTTACAGGTGCAATAATAACTAGTTTACGAATGATGTGACAGAACTCTGAGTATATAACACCTTCAAAGTCAATGTCTTCAACTACACGATGGTCGCCTTCCAGATAATGAAGAGGGTTGGTCACAAAACAACCATCGTGATGAAGGTTAATGGTGAAATTAACCATCTTTCAAGGAATCTGCAAAATTAGGGTTTATTATAAAAATTAGGGCTTTTATAAATTAATGAAGTAGAGGACAATGTAAAGTCTAGAAATAGAAATATACAAGATGATAATCACATACCATTAACGAATTGAAGCCAATTTAGCAATTACTTGATTACTAGAAAATTAGGGTTTGGGTAGTGTGTGTTTTAGTTACGGGAATGAAGTGAAATTAGATTGGTTTTAGGGTATAAGTCGTTTATTTTCCACCTCATATATAACACATCATCAAATATTTATCTACGTGGCTTTATAAAACTAAAAAAACCGGGTAACCGGCTATTACCGGTAACAATTCATAAGAATACCAGTTAAGGTACGTGTAATGAAAAAAAACTAACGTTGGGTAACAAAAATGACAATAAAAAAAGTACAGTATGTAGAATGAGTTATATTTGAAAGTACATTAAGCATTAATGGATTTTACCCTTTTAGATATTAGCTCTTTGTTGTTCTCTTTTTTTTTGGTTTTCTTGTACATTTTCTGTTTGCTCTTAGACCTTTTTCTAATAAAGCTTTCAGAATTACCCCCTAATAAAGCCTTCCAAAAAATATATACCCCCTAATATTAAGAATAGAACGTGATTTGTCTAAGAAATAACTAACTAATACACGGTTAAAAAGCTTCACACAAATGGAAAGTCGATCAAACATTAGACAATTATGCATACATGGTTTAAAAGCTTTCAGAATTTAAAATGGAAAGTAACCACAGGAAACAATTATTCATACACGGTTTAATGCGTTACATGTTTCGTTCCTTCTTTTTTACAGTCAATGATCCCGCTAGAAAATCTCGTTGTTATGCATGGGTATTTGTCTAATTATACGACTGCATTCCAATAGTACAAAAGTAATTTAGATGAGAATTTTGCTCAAAAGACAATTATAACTCTATTCAATTGATACAAAAGCAATGTTGTTTGACTCCTTTTACTGTAAGTTTTAAGCATATTCAAGAGATGAAAAGAACATTTTATTTCGTTTCAAAAGTTGTAATAATGATAAAATCATTAGATATACAAACAGCTACAAACCAAAACTGGATATGTGAACTTGTCTACCAATATCCTTGACTTTCAAAAATCATGTTGTTTTTTTTTTCTTTTCTATAAAGGGAATATAATAATTAGTCAATTGTAATTGACAAGTACAATTATAAGTTATAGATGTGATGGCAACCTTTTCAAGAATGCCCATAATGTTTATAGCAAATGGCCAAATATTCTTAAATTTCTCATTCATTGCCCTACAAACACCGAAAACAGCACATACCCGATGTCCAATTTTTCCGAAGGGTTCCGGCCCACTAAATAGTGCCAAAAGGTAAAAAAGATTCTTTTTGTACCCTCTTTTTACAGCGCAACGCAATTTTTTATCAGTTTCTATTCTGTAAATTTTGACAGTTTCATACTTTTGACCTGTTAAACTTTATATTTTTCGTTCCGTTTTTTCTGTGTCACAGCACAGTTTTATAACATATACAAAATTATAAAAATACAAAAAAAACGCAAAAAACCTGAGGGGTACAAATGGTGTTTCAGAGGGTACATATAACATAAGCCTTTTCCGAAAGATTTTGAATCTGCAAAACTCCAAATAAAGTTTCATATATGGGAGACATTTTTCATATACTTTTCTGAAAATAAGGACCAACTTTATTTTTATTCTAAATTCTAAAAAAACATTTTTCACTCAGCTCATTTATCTTTTTAAGACAATAAAAAAATAGGAACGAGCCTTAACTAAAATATATACAAAATGAGGTGCTTTTGACCCGCGCGTTGCAAGGAGGTTTACATGTTAGTAGAACTTAGGGCTGACCTTTTTACCCCTGCTTTGTTTCACGCCGTAGAGTTTTACGTGAAAACTTTCTTCGTTACACAAACGCTCTCAAGATTTAACTCATCGATTGTTTCGAGGTAAGTATAACTTTTTATGTAATTTTTAGTTGTATATGTAATTTTTCTGAGACTGTTTGTAGTCACAAGTAAACTCAGGGACCATTTATGCCTACGTATGTAATTTTTCAAGGACAATGTTTGTAATCGTAAATAACTCCAGGGAGTATATGTAATTTTTTGTGAAATATGTTTGTAATTGCAATTAAATTTCAAATGACCTTTGTTTGCCATTTTTGATTGAAGTTTACTAATTGGTGATTAATAAATATTTTGACAAATGTTTATATCTACAATACATCTTATTTTTGTTTATTAAAGAATTAATGCAAACTTAATAATGATTACATAAACAATTCGTACATGCAATACAAAAAAATCATTGGTTTAACTACATCACCCTTTCACTTGATCACATCACAACAGGGCCGGCCCTGGCTATGGGCGGCGCGGGCGACGGCCCAGGGCATCATATAAACTGGGGGCATCAAATTTTTAGTGTTGTGTATCATTTTTTTGATAATATGATGCTTGATAGAATATGTAAAAAGAAAAAAAAGATTAATGGAGAAGTAAGTAATAGTGTAAAAGAAGACAACTCGTCGGAGATAGAACAATGTCGTCGGAAAGATAGAGAGGAAGTAAGAGAAGAGATGTAAAATAGAAGATGAGGACTTTTTTATATTCTTTTTTATATTCTTTTTGGTTACTATATTAGATCACGTGATCAATGAACGAGTGGTTGTGGTAGAAACAACTAAGAAGGTATAGGAGTATAGGAATAATATGAAATAATGTGAACTAATTTTTAAGTTTTTATTTGATTGTTTACTTTTTCTAACTTTACTTTTTTTTAATACAATTTCATATTTATGAGTTAAGTTTTTAGTTTTTTTTCTCTCATAAATAAGATTTTGCAAGGTTGACGTGACATGAGAAGTGAAAAGATATGATAAAGTGCGATAAAACATGATGCGTGGAGGCTTTTTTTAATTCAATTTCGATAAAAATCGTTTTCTTTTATAGAATTGAAAATGATTACATACAAAGATAGTTTCCTGACTTTATTCCTTATGTATGACACTTTTTGTAAACTCAATATATTTGAATATGATATAAATATATAAATCTATAAATATTTTCATACTTTG
>BQNB010046531.1:0-43644 GCA_026074375.1 Tanacetum coccineum
TTTTTCTCTGGCTAAACTTTCTTCAGCAGTTTTAGGAGGCAGAACCTTTATTACTCCATTTGTATTTGTTGAGACACTTACATGACCATTTGCTTTTTGTATGACTTCCCATATAGGATAGTCTGTATGGATCAAGTAATGTTCCATTTTCATGGCCCAAATGTCATACTCACCTTTCTTTAGAATAGGAAGTTTAATGGTTGACACAGTGTGAGGGGCTTGTTGTGTTGGTGTTTGTTGTGGTGGTGGTGGTGGTGGATTTTCATCATCTGATCCTGCTATTGAATAGATCTGAAAGGTAAAGATTTATAACTGATGTGTTTGGGTTCTTCTTACTCAGAGTTTCTCTACAGGCTCTGATACCACTTGTAGATCCCAGACTTAATAGATCTTTCTAGCCTGTTAAGGGTGGTAGCTAATATGGATAGATCCAAATTAACTACAAGGGAAACAATGACTATGAACAATATAAGCTATGTGAAAACTAACTTATATTGCTACGAAGAACAATGAATAAAACAGAACTTTGATTACTATTAATCTGCTAGCTTACAAATTACTAACTATTATTGATTGTGAAACTTGTATCTCTAACTAATGCCGTAGGGTTCCTTTTATATACCAAGGAAACCCTAATGAGCTTACAAAATGCGTTAAATGATCATGCATATCTATTCCTATATCTCATGCATATCTATTCCTAATCATACTATACTAACAATACTAATACAAAGCTAGCAGTACTAACTATAACTGGCAGTACTAACAATGTACTAGCAGTACTAACTATTCCTATCAGCAGTACTAAGTGTAGAAGCTCTAAATCCCAATACCTAGGATACGCCGTATGGTTCTTGTAAAAACAATTAAATTACTAGAAATTAAGTATTAAGTTTTAAAAACTGATAACGTCCAGACACGTCTATACGCCGTATCCAGAGGGTTTCGATACGCCCTATAGAGTGTCTGGGAAGACAGACTCATGTAACAAACAATTAAAATGCAAAAAACAGTTAAAATGACCGGGTTGTCTCCCGGGAAGCACTTTTGTTTCAACTGGTCTTGAAGTTAGACCTTTCTCCTAATTTAATCCCATCCTTATAAAACAACTTAGGGTCGAACGGGATGCCAAATGACACATATAAATTCTTCATAAGATTTATTAGCATCCCATTGATAAGATATTTACAAGTCATGATATTAGCATTTAATTCCTTGATAAAAATTTCAGTTTTGAAAAATTTATTAGATTTATCATGACTTGTTTCCAAAAGCTTATTTGACCCTTGTGCATCGACATTCATTACATTAGGTAATGGTATGACAGACATATCCCCCGAAGGCTGTTCGATTTTGATTTTATCATTATCATTGTCCTTATTCGATTTTGAGTCATCGAGATAAATTACGTTAAAAGGAATTAGATCATTGAAGTATAAAATGTTTTGTTCCCTTTATCACATTCGGATAATGATGTTTCACTTTTTAAATCAAATTCATAGATATGTTAAGGACATACAGTAGGTTCAGTTAAAAAATCAGATTTAGATGTTAGAGCATCATCGTAAACAATGGCAAGGAATTTATTCTTAAAATCTTTAAAGAAGTCTAAATCATCAAAATAACTGACCGTAGGCTCGGGTGACGGAAACAAAGGCATATTGACTTTATCATTATCATTTTCCGAATCCGTTTTTAAATTGTCGACATAAATTATTTTATAAAAAAATGAATTTTTGTCATAAATTATCGTGTAATCTTTATCATCGGATTCATCAAACGATATTCTAAAGTCAAATTTATTGTCGTTAAGAGGACTTACCATTGGTTCACAGGATCGTGCTTCTTCAGATGTTAACTCATCATTAAAGACTATAGCTGGGAATTCAGTTTCAACAAATCCGAGGTCGTGAACGTCTTCATTATCCCAGATCTTACCATACGTAGCAATTTCCTAGTTATACACCTTACCACGCCTACGAGCTTTTTCTTCCTCAAGCCTGATGTATTCTTCTATGGTAATGTTGGGATCGTCCATTTTAACCTGTATTAAATTTGCTAGAAAAAACCGTCAAATAGCCTAATACGCCGTATTCAGTAAACTGAATACGCCGTATTGATGATAGAGTCGAATACGCTGTATTGGTTTAGAAAATCTTTATACGCCGTATCTAAGAAGATGAATATGCCGTATTGAGTATTCGACTCAGAATGTTATGGCAGGCTGCAACAATGCACACAAACACACAATATGCAAAATATACAATGCAGGAAATTAAACACGCAAACAAGCACACAATGCAGATAAATACAAAAAAAATTAAATAATTAGATTACACTAAGCAAAATTAATTAACAGTTAATTATTTGGTTAATTAAATACTAATAAGAATAAGGTTTAATTAATTCACTCCCCGGCAACGGCGCCAAAAACCTGATATGCTGTTGTGTAGGGTCAATTATTTGATTATCAAGTTTTAAATTTATATTTAGCCGACAAACCTAAAACAACACTTTAACCAGCAATGTATCCGGTCAAGATGGAGTTCGTAGTAAGTAGGGTGTTGAACACTAAGAGTGGAACATTAATCCTATATTCTATTAGTATTTTAATTAGTCTATTTACTGGTTAAACCTATGCTATATACGTTGTCTAATGATATGGGGGTTTTCAGCCTGAGAGACTGGCACAGGTTTGGTGGAAACAAATATCAATTCAATACACAATAAACACAAAAGAAGAAAATCAGAAGATAGAAAAGCGGTACAAGCCAAATGATAGAAAACTGTATTAGCCATATTAAATCCGGTTCAATGCTGGTTTGTTTGTTTTAGTGCAATGATTTACTTATCTCGAAGCGGCATATCATTCTTAAGACTTAGGCGGGACATCATCCTAAGACCTAGACACGATTAATCCTGTCACAATTAACGCATCCGCATAAAGCATCCTTTAGTTTAATTATAATCTATCTTAGGGAATCAAAGCAGTGGTGATCCTGTTAAAACCCTAGCCCAACGGGACTTTACCCACTTATTGTTTGACGGTGTTTTATATACTGGTAGTCCACTATTCAAATCTTTATCAGTTAATTAAGAGCATGATTGCTGAAACATAAACGGGTCACCTACCGGTCCAACTAAGCTCATAATTCAAAGACAAAGACAGAACGTTATTTGTGATCCTATTGGTCCAGTAATATAAAACACGATATGGAGAGCTATCCCGGTATCTAGATTACTTGGTCCGTATCACTAGATCCAGTTGAATGATAGGTCGCATATTCAAACACATAAACAAGTATGAGGTGATAAACATAATTAAACAATCAACAATAAATTAAGAAATCGATTTTAAAACAAACCAAACATTGAACTTTCATTAAGATGGCTAATACCCGAGGGTATTAGCCCACAACCATTGTAATTATACAAGCGTAATCAAACAATTGAAATCGAACGATTAAGAGAGTAAAAATTACACGATGTCTTCTATGGATTCGTGATCAATGCTTGACCTTTGTGGCTGATCTTCTCTTCTAAAATTCGTCTTTAATGAGTATGGTATAAAGAATATGATATTGCACACGGAAAACTCGTTTTTGAGTCTTCTATTTATAGTTTCTGAAAAAGACTCGATACGCCGTATCTTGCAAGGTCGATATGACGTATTAGGCTAGATTTCTTAGAGTGCGCGCTACGTTCATAATAAATCAGTGATATCATTCCCAATTTACTTGATTTACTGTATCTTCGAATAGTTATCTTCATGGATACGGCGTATGTAGACAGGAGGGATACGTCGTATTGGGAATTGGTCAAACACGTTTTCTTGTGAAGTCAGGCGCTGATACGCCATATCTCTTTTGTTGGATACGACGTATTGGTCAGAAATCAGCAATCTTCAAATATCTTCGTTTTAGCTCCAATTTATGCGCCTTTTAGCTTGTCTTCACAAAACACTCCTGAATTACTGCATTTATTAACTTTAAAGCAATTAAGTACTAAACTATGCAATAATTATATAAAAGTGGGCAAAATAGATAGGATAAATGATATAATAAAGTGACGTTATTTGATGTCATCAGCCACCAATATGATTGAAGCTGAAAAGCAGCCTCCCAAATTTAAGGAACTTCCGTCTCACCTTTAATATGATTTCTTGAACAATAATCAAGAATTCCCAGTTATCGTATCCTCTCTATTAAACTCTTAAGAAAAAGAGTCACTATTGAAGTTTTTAAGCAACACAAGGTTGCATTGGCTTGGAAAGTTGCCGATATCAAAGGCATCAGCCCTTTATTCTACACTCATAAAATTCTAATGGAAGACAATTTTAAACCAGTGGTGCAACCCCAGCGAAGACCCAACCCTAAATTCAAGATGTGGTAAAAGCTGAGATAGTCAAGCTACTCGATAGCGGACTAATTTATGCCATTTCAAATAGTCCTCGGGTTAGCCTCATTCATGTAGTTCCCAAAGGGGAGGGGGGGTAACCGTAATAACAAACGAAAATAACAAGCTGGTCCCAACTAGAACAGTCATCGGATGAAGGGTATACATTGATTATAAAAAACTTAATGACACAACTAGGAAGGATCATTTCCTATTACCATTCATCGATCAAATGTTAGAAAGACTGTCTGGAAATGATTATTACTTCTTCCTGGACGGATTCTCTAGATACTTCCAAATCCCTCTAGCACCAGAAGATCAGGAGAAAACTACTTTTACATGCCCCTACAAAACATTTTCATAGAGGAGAATGCCCTTCGGGCTATGCAATGCTTCAGCCACATTTCAAAGATGTATGACAACAATCTTTCATGATATGTGCAAAGACTTTATGGAAGTCTTCGTGGATGATTTTTCCGTTTTCGAAAACTCGTTCGACTCTTTCCTTACTAATTTATCAAAAATGTTAGCAAGGTGTGAAGAAACAAATTTAGTGTTACATTAAGAAAAATGCCATTTCATGGTAAAAGAAGGAATCGTCCTAGGTCATAAGATATCTAAATCTGGCATTGAGGTGGACCGTGCGAAGATTGACGTTATTGCCAAACTCCCCTACCCGACCAACGTGAAAGGAGTTAAAAGCTTCTTAGGATATTCAGGATTTTATCGGAGATTCATCAAGGACATCTCCAAGATTGCTTGACCTATGACTCAATTGTTAATGAAGGATGCTAAATTTATTTTTTCAAATGAATGCATACAAGCCTTTAATATCCTTAAAAATAAATTAACATCTGCTCCTGTAATCATTGCTCCCGACTGGAACCTTGATTTTGAGATAATGTGTGACGCAAGCGATTATGTTGTAGGAGCAGTTTTGGGTCAACACATCGATAAAAAATTCCGCCCAATCTATTACGCAAGTAAGACTATGAATGACTCTCAAGAACATTACACTACTACTGAAAAAGAGCTTCTGGCAGTATTCTATGCCTTTGATAAATTCTGATCCTACTTAATTATGTCTAAAACTGTCGTCTATACCGATCATTCTACTTTAAAATATTTGTTTAGTAAACAGGACACAAAACCAAGGCTTATAAGATGGGTTTTGTTGCTCTAAGAATTTACCATCGAGATTAAAGATAAGAAAGGAACTGAAAACTTGGCTGCTGATCACTTGTCCAGATTAGAAAACCCAAATATGGAAACATTAAACGAGGATACAATTCAGGACTCCTTCCCCGATGAACATCTTATGGCAGTCCAAGTAAGGGAAACGGCAGAAGACCCTTGGTATGCTGACTACGCAAATTTCTTACTATCAAAAATTATACCACACGGGTTGACATATCATTTAAGAAAGAAATTCTTATCAGACATTAAACATTACATATAGGATGATCCATACCTATTCAAATCATGTCCCGGCAGAATCATAAGAAGATGTGTGTTTGGTAAGGAACTGCAGGAAATTCTAGAACACTGTCATACGGAACCAATTGGAGGACATTACGGAGCCGACATTACCGCCAGGAAAGTATTTGAATCTGGATTTTATTGGCCAACCATTTTTAGGGATGCTTCAAGGTACATTCGCGATTGCGATGCATGTCAGAGGGCCGGTAACATATCCTCTCGTAACCAAATGCCCTTAACCAACATTCTCGTTAGCGAGGTCTTTGATATTTGGGGCGTTGACTTCATGGGACCCTTTCCTTCTTCACGAAACAACAAATACATCCTTGTGGCTATCGATTCTGTTTCAAAATGGGTTGAGGCTGAAGCATTACCAACTAACGACGCTCGAGTGGTAGTCAAATTCCTTTGATTTTTTTTTCAAGATTCGGAGTTCCAAAAGCACTCATAAGTGATCGTGAAACACATTTATGCAACTCCCTTCTTTAAAATACATTGAAGAAATACGGTGTAACGCATAGGCTTGCTACACCTTATCATCCTCAAACAAGCGGTCAAACTAAAAACACTAACCGACTATTAAATGCATCTTGGAGAGGACTGTAAATGGAAATAGAAAGGAATGGGCAGATAAACTCGATGACGCACTCTGTCCATTCAGGATTGCTTATAAATCACCCATCGAAAGTACTCCATTCAGAATTATATATGGAAAAGCATGCTATTTTTCGATTGAGATGGAACATAAGGCATATTGAGCTTTAAAAAACGTAAATCTAGATTTAGATACCATAGGAAAACATAGGTACCTACATTTGAACATATTAGCAGAATTAAGAAATGAGGCATATGAACATTCCCGAGCATACAAAGAAAGAACAAAGCGATCGCATGATGCAAATATTATGGATAAGAAGTTCCATGAAGGAGATGAGGTTTTAGTTTTTAATTCAAGGTTAAAACTCTTCCATGGAAAATTGAAATCAAGATGGTATGGCCTTACACCATTAGCAAAGTATTTCCTTATGGAACAGTAGAGGTGTGTGGTAAGAACAGAGTTAATTTTAAAGTTAATGAGCATAGATTAAAAAAAATATTACAGGGGAGATATAAACACCACAACGGAAACTCTTTACTTTGCAGAGACATAGAGCGTCTTGAGTCTAACTTAAAGACTCAGTAATAGATAAAAGTGCTTATCGGGAGACAACCCGTCTTTTATTTTCTGAATTTTAGATTGGTTTTTGTTGGTTTCTCTCTTATTTTGCAGGTTCTCTCTATAAGAAAGTAAAATTCGAGGTCTCCTCGACTCGTTTTCATGTTGTATAAAGGTTTTGTCCTGGCGTAACCCTCTTAGTTATGCCGTAACTGATATCATTACGGCGTAATGTCCTAATTATTTATGCCGTAACCTTCTTATTCAATTTTCAAACTACATGATTACGGCGTAACCAATCCCATGATTGTGCCATAATCCCTTTCTAAAAACCAAAAATCAGTTTGAAACCTTTTCAAAATCGTGTATAAGTAAATGAACTTGGTGGGTATGTTCTCTGGAAACCCTCACGAGACTTCACTCGTCCACTTGGGCCACCAAGTGGTTTAAAAGGCTTGTTGCATATGCTAAATGCAACCGTGATTCCTACGAAAGTGAGTTAGATTTTAGTGTATATTTATCGATGAATGTTTAATGCTTGTTATTGTTTAGTGATTTCAGGGGAAACGAGGTTGTTCTATAGACGTTTTGCAAGAATTCATCTCTTGCAGTCATCACTCAAAGAAGAAAGCAACGCTCAGGGGAGTCTTTTGTTTTAATTCTAATCTTATTCTAATTTATTTCATTTACTTAAATGTACAATAGAGATATTGTACAAACCAAGTAGGGGGATGGGAGTAGAATTACTACTTGACTTATATTTGCCTTTAATTTTCTAGTTTTCTTTGAAAAATGGTGCTAATTTTAAAAATTTTGACATGTTTTTCTTACTAAACTAGAATGAATCTTTTCCGAGTACACTATTACCCTTAATTCAATTGATGAGGTGAAGCCTAATATTCCATTTCCATCTATTATACAAAATCCACCAAGAATATGAGTGTGCCGGTAGTATTGTAGACTTTAGAACTTGGCCTGTACATTTTGTCAATACCTAATTGGTTAGTTGGAATAAACGGTTCAAGAAGGCAACGTCTTAGGAAATCACCCAAAAAGCCTATATGTGTATGTTTTTATCGACTTGTCACACTGACTTGTTGACCTCCTCGTGTAAAACCCTTTGTTGCACTCAATGTTAGTGCAAACCCCTAGATCACCTTGTTAAGCCAATCCTTGTTTAAACCCTATATGTTTTGTTACACCATTTTGCCTTAGCCTATCCTGTAGTCTTTATTTTTCTTCGTGTTGAAATCTCTGCCTACTTAAGTCCATGGTTCGGGGGAATGGCTATGAAAATTTTATGCATTCGCGGAAGACCAATCATTATTGATCTATAAAGACCCCCTATATCATCACTTTTGATATTGTTCATCTTAAGTGGGGGGACGTATGTATTATATCAAACGCTGCAGGGGCAATAATAAAAAGATATAAACTCATGTAGCATTTGTATATTTTAAAAAAATGATGGTGGAAATATAAGCCATCAATGTGCTAAAAATGTAGAGATAGTGCAACTATAAGCCATCTTAATGATTATGAAGAATGGAGCTAGTAGTCCATTATTGAAGATTAGATTTTCAGACTTAGACTTATGGATAGACAGTAGCTAGTTATGACAACCTTAGATTAATTTAGACTATTTGTTTCATGTTTTTATTTAACAACAATTATTGTGTATCTTGTGTCTTATCCTACCATATATCGTTCTACATCCCGACCATTGGTTTTGCTCTAATGAGAGATTTGATTGCAATCATGTATGTCTATTCCATCGTTATGGATGTGTATATGTGATTTTGTCGCCCTTGTTGGTGTAACGCTTTTAAAAAAGGACTGCAGGACGATTCACCCTTAAACCTGTTTGTTACCCATGTTGCCTTTGAGACTGTTTAGACCATAATTCTAGTTGGTGGAGACTTGTGTACTTTCCAAGCTTTTGATAGAATACATGCTATGACAATGCAATTGAGTGATCACCCCGAAATGAAACACTTAGATTAGTAATGAGAGTTGAGTGTTTTCGATCCCCTTTTCGTGTGATGTTCGGCTCTGATGTTTTATAGCATAAGTAACTTATAAATTCATTTCTCTAAGTTAAATTGGAGAAATATTTTTATGAATTATTCTAAACGGTTATACTTGAGGGCAAGTAGAAGTTAGGGGGGGATATTTGATAACATCAAATAGTTAATACATTTTAATATCAAATTCCCTATGAAAATGCTTATAAATATGTTATAAATGTTTGAAAATGTTACTTAATTGTTTATATTTAGTTTTTAGGGACCAAGTGAGCATTTTAGCAAAAGACATGGGATTTGGACATGAAATGCACTAAAGTAAAGAGTTCAAGGCTTGTTACGGCGTAACATCCTCGAAGGATTACGCCGTAACATATTTTAAAGAAGAAATGAGTCATCACAGCTTTTACGAAGTAAAGCCTCTCCTACTTCACGCCGTAACATTCAAAATTCATAGAAGATGATTTATCCGAGTTAGCGTTACGGTGTAACATAGGCGACAAGGTTACGCCGTAACAACATTTTAGCCTAGAAGATTAGAAGCCTACATAGCAAGGTTACGGCGTAACGTCTTATAAGGGTTACTCCGTAACAGTTTCAAAATATATAAATAGAGCCCTCATCCAGCTCATTCATCATCACTCACTTCCACAACTCACAACACAGTCCCAAGTGGTGAACCAAGCCCCTAAGGTCTGAAGCATTTCACCAAAAGTCAAAGGGAGAAGTCACTTTACACATTTCTTGTATTTAATCATTCATAACATTCACTGTAAAAACAATGATAATTCAATCCATGTTTACTTTCATTAATTCTTGCATTACTGTTACCATGAGCGGCTAAGTACTCTTAGTGCTGGCCTAACCATGTAATTGCTATTGATATGATTATTGTTTCCTGTTTAATTATGGTTCTGTTAGATATCCTTATAGCCTTTCATTGATCCCTGTTTTTTGGTAGTATAGAGGGTGGCTTAGATCTTGTTAATCCTGTTATTAGACTTATCCTGTTGAACCTGGGATTAACGAGGTACTAGGGTAGCTTTTCACCTATCCCTAGTGTAGGAATTTACCACATTACCGCCTTTGTCATAGTAAATACTTAAAAAACATAGGAACTCTTTCATATGGGATTAATAATTGGTTTAGATTATAGATTGGTCTTAAGGATAGTTGGGGATTAACCACAACAAACTTGGATGCCCTGCTCGTGTGATCGTAGAGGAATGTGAGATCGCAGAGTGAGTATATGATAGACCTCAAATGCCAATTCGGGTCTGTCGATATTAGAACCACTAATGCAACTTATAATTGAACATTGCACAGGAAAATGTAATCATAGCATTAGTAATGAAATGGTTAGGTTAGCACGCTTTTCTCCCTGAATTCTTCTATCACTTTACTTTACTGCATTTACTTTTCTGTAGTTTTTAAACTCAACTTAAACCCATTTTTAAACGTGACATAATCAAATTAAAACTAGTAAACCTTAGCTCTTAGGACGACCTCGGATTTACCAAACTACTGCACTATATACGACCGGGTTCTCTGCTCGTTAGTGCATGTATCGGTAGACGAGTTTTATAAATTTAAAACTTGGCAATTAATTATTTAAAACAAATTACGCATCACTGAACGCTTAGGAAAAGGAATTGGTAATGTTCATGTACCCCTTACCTTCAATTCATCATTTTGTGAAATATCAAGAAAACTGCATCGTTTTTGTTTTTCTATAATATTAATAATGATGTATATTTGGCAAGGTAATTCTTTCAACTTTGAATGCAGATCATTAGTAGCAACTGTTTAAATAAATAAGCAGATACCAACTAGCAAGTATTCTTACCTTAACTTTAAGCTAATGTAGTTGATATAGATGTAAAACACTTAATCTTTGGTGTTGACTATTGAGTGTTTTTAACCTAAACATGGATACATAGTATGATAGTGGATCTACTGTCAGATACTAAAGTGTAACTGGTACAGAGTGTAGAACATCTTATTTCTTGAATAATTTTGCTTATGGATAGTAAACTCACGAAGTGTGGGCATATATAAAGCATTTGAAAGGGAGAGTAACATCTGCGTCTTATGTTCATCAGTATATAGTTGACACGGGTTTTTTGTCACTTTTTACAAACTAATGAACTATAAAGGTTTTTAGTTGGTCGTATTATAATGGGTGTCTCTTTTCGTCATATAACGTATCCTTTTTAAGAATAAGAAGCTTAATTTATTCAGAGTTATTATCATAGTTCAAATGTATATTCTCTTACTTTATATTTCTTTCTCTCTTTGTAGAACGAACGTGGTCATTATATAAATGGATTGCTTTTCTTTACTTTAGACCGCCTTTACAGAGTGGTGGAGAGGCATGCAAAGACAACTGGTGAATGACAGTGGTTAGTTGCTTCTTTTGTATTTTTTATTAACTGGACTCCTGTTATTACCTCATATGTGTCCCTTTTAAAAATTGCAATTTTGACCCATTTACTTGTACGTAAGTCGATTTGCTATCGTGCCAAATATGGTTGGTCAAGATACCCAAAAGTTTGTTTTAATGGATAAAACCTTCAAAATGGTTGTTGATAACGCACTTTTTATAATAAATATTTTATTAGGAGTCATTGAATCGTTTTTGGGCCAAGTGTTTTTGTCAGCCCATCCTACCCAACTTAACATATGACCAGACACTACTACAAAAAAATCTCATTAGCTACGGTTTTTAAGGCTATTTGGTACGGTTTTAAAACCGTACCTGATAGGAGCGTACCAAAAAATAAAATATTATTTGGTACGGTTTTGAATCGTAGCAAAAAATGTTTATTTGGTACGGTTTTCTTTCCAACCGCACCAAATACCTTTAACACCTCAGCATCAAATACTTCTTTTCTGGTACGGTTTTTATAAAAACCGCACCAAATTTGTTTGATTAAAAAAATAATTTATCGTTCTTGTCCAAAACCTGTAACCAAACACCCTGTAATATTTTCCACAAGAAACCCTAACATTATAGCATACACAAACTGAGCATTCAATATAAACATCAACAAACGCAACAATCTACGTTAGACAAAAGTGTTATCCATTACAATTGTTTAAACGTCATCATCACGAAAATATAAAAACTTAACTATTGTGGAGCTGTTGTATCTAAAGGAATAACCACAGCCCTATAAAACTCGTTCAAAATCATATAAGCCGTTTGGTCGATCTCCAATGGTGTTAGATGGCGTGTATCATCCCAAATCTATAAAAACAAATGTAGATATATATATTAGTTTACACATGTGAGTTAGATTATTATGAGATTAATAACGCCATGAGATAAGTTTTCAATCAATTTATGTACGTGTTCTAGTAAGCAAGTTTAACTGAATGAGATAAGTTTATAGTTTTCATACTATGTTACTACTATTTCAAGATTTTCAGCAAAAAAGGTAGAAATTGATTTGGCACATGCTCCTTAAAATAATTTTCCTGTTTGGTTTTGATCCATTCACTTAATGCAAAACTGCAATAGCAGACCACCCGCAGCAATCCCAGCCAACCCGCAAGCATAAATATGTTCTCAAGTTGCTACATTCTTATGCTAAATATGTTCTCAGGTCACTACATTTTCAGGCCTATATTTAGCTATCAACCCGTTTTATACTAAAGACATTGTACAATATGTAGCTAAGACATTCAAGCAAACTACGACATAAACTGCAACAACAGCCGACCCGCTGCAATCTCAACCAAATCGCTATAATCTCAAATATAAAAGAATAAACTTACACTTTTTGGAAAGTCGGCTTGTTTTTTTACAACGAGGTCATACATGAACTTCATCATATAGTATCCGCATTCCCATAAACCCTCTTGTTGGTAACACTATACTCAAATAAACAAACATAGTTACACAAATGCAACAACCAAATCAATTATATGCACACAACCATTGTAGATTATTTACCTTAACCATCGTCCAGTCAAACTTGATCTCGAAGGCCCTGTATTAAAAAGCAATGGCATGGCGTTAACTTCAACTATTTTCACAAAAAATACATGTCAACTCTAAGTTAATATTAGAAATTTTACCTCTCAACCATCTCTGGGAAATAATAACTTGTCTCATTATTTTCTTTTTTCGATGAATCCACTATATAACCCCTCCTCAAGTTTGGGCAAACCACAAAAAGAAGCCAATGACCCCCGTCCCCACTACACAAAAGTTTCATCACTTTAGTATAGATATAAAGCACATATTATACTATTTGTATAACAAGCAAAAACATTACCCTTGCAAATAAGGTGCCAAGTATAATTCCTTTCCCGGATTTAGTCGCTTAGTATCAATAATGTGATCCATGACTTGTTTACCATTTCTTAAACATTCACTTGATTGGATGACATGCGGATTAAGGAAAACGCATCTGTTTTCACTAAGACCTTTCACAACCGAATGTAATTGCCTGTTATCAAGAAAATGAAATACGAGTTAGTCGGTGTTTAGATGTTGCTGTCATAGGGGTGTTTTGATTGCTTTCAGGGGGTGTTTGGTTGGTGTTGTCAAGAGTATTGAGGGGTAGTTTGGTTGCTGCTGTTAGGGGTGTTTAGGGGGTGTTTGGTTGCTGTTGTCAAGGGGTAATGAGGGGCTGGTTGGTTGCTGTCCTCAGGGGTGTTTGGTTGCTGCAATAAGTGTCTTTCTTTAAAAAGATAAAGAAATAGAGCATAAGTTAACTTACATCGCCCACCAATGTATAAAACTAATATCGACCTTCGCATTGATGTGTAAATCTAAAATTGCCTCATATTCAATCCACTCTTCCCAATCTTTAAAATACATCTCGTGCGGCGCAACAATCGAAAAAGTTTTCTTTTTGCATTTCGTGAATCGTTTCACAGAGTCCTTGAAAAGGTTTGGCTTATGTTCAGTTTATCAAGCCCGCTCATTAACTCTTTCCTCTTGGGTTAGCTTATGCTTAACAGGTTCACTAGTTAAAGGACTGAGATGACACTGATTGTTCGACCTAACAATAAAAAAACCATTATAAGTAACTCAGGATATACATGTATTTTATACATTTGTTATTTAATTAATGGCTACCATTTCAGGCCAACTCGTTGGCGGATAACCACTTTGAGGAAGCAATGCTACTTGACTTTCCAACTAAATTAAAAAAATGGATACATCAACTCGTTACACACAAACACACATACATAATTATCAAGTATAATAACTGAAGGACTACCAAACTCATATAACCCCCGGATGGCATTTGGTGTTGGAATGTCATGTGGTCTTCTTCCTGCATTAACACAACTCATTATATCATGCTATGTATGTTTGTAACCTCTTCCTGTATAGACATATATATTAAGTAGAATGATTGTGTGACTACCATTTGAGGGCGATAACATGAACTTGAACTTAAATCACTAATCGGGGTTTGGCATGGCATAGTTGAACTAGTGGGAGAGCGGCTGATAGAGTGGCATGGTGATATTGTTTGGTGAATCTGCATTTAACAGAAAACATTTCATTAGACAATACTAACTTATAACACAACGTCATATCCAATTGATGCATAATGATACCTTGATACTTTTCCGAGGCCATTCAATAAATTCCAAGATTGTGTGTTTTAAAAGAGAAACTTTCTCGAATCGTTTTAAGGCACGGTTTGCTCTTATAAGCATCTCCGACCAGTCTATCTACTTGAACCTTAAATGTAACCCACAGACATACGCGATCCATGGTAGCATCCGTGTCCCTAGTCGGATAGACCTTCCCATTAAGCTACTTCGAAATCAGATCCAGGTAGGGCCATAGTAATCACATGGAACGGGATCTACACAAGACATATTGGTATAAATAAAGATAATACATAAAATAATTTATAATAAAATACATTACCTCGAGGTCCATCCAAAATCCATCAGAAGTTCCAGTCAACACACAACTAGAACCATTGTAGTTGTGGCCATGATAGACTTTAACCGCTGTAATCTCGACTACTTTGACGATTAACTTTATCTCCTAACGCGGTTGTAACTTTTTTCGTTATCTTCTCCTCAATCTCCTCAATGTTAACAACCTCATATCTCTCCCTATCTCCCTTCACCCACCCTAACGATTTCCTTACTCCAACAGTGGTAGCTACCCCCTTAGTCCTCCCCCCATGCTCTTTTCCAAATACTTGTGTAATCGGATCTCTTCCTAACAGATGGTATGTACCATCTTCCAGCATGTTTTGCTCTTTTTCAGCCTTTCCAAACGAACATAATATAGTCGTTCGAAATTAATACATCTTTATAATAGTGATACTAGCATACTCGTTATATACATTTCCTAAATTTACCATTGTCCCGAAGTGTTTTTTTCCATAAATTTTGTCCACTGTCTTGCGCCCAATGTTTTGTCTTTTGGTAAGTGCGCCAAAGCATAAATCTTGGAACGGTCATTTCGTATAACACTTAACCATGGGTGCTGTAATACTAGTTGGTCCCATTCAACCCTCCAGGTGTCTTCCATATCTGATAAACCAGTACGTCCAAGTCGGGAAGGGTTTTTGTTTTGAAGTGCACTTGTTTTCGCTTTAGCACTTTTGAGCTTCAGACATAAGTAAAAAAAACACAATCAGCAATATTTATAAAAGTAGTATGATCATACCAAAGTTATAGTTCACGCTTGAAATGCTTCCGAGCGATCCTCCTAGCAACGTACTCGAGCCGCAGTGTCCCAAGTACATAAAAGGGTATGTTTTTTAGGGTTGTTATTATTTTTTTGATAAAGTCTTTATTGAGGCTGTGTATTTAAATCTCCTGTGTGCCGCGTTAGCTTTCTTATTCATTTCATCATTCGCATAATCATCTTTAATATTCCATTGAACCTATTGATTTACAAAATATGTAAATTAGTGAAACAATTTGCTAATACATACATTCAACAGATACAAGATATGAATCGATATAAAATATAATTACCTTAATAGATGACCATACGTGATCCCACGCTTCATCCTTTATACTTTTCCACTCCAACCAGTAATCAAGATGTTTTTCACACATTCGATTAAAATCATTCATAAAGCGGTTATGGTTCGGGCCACATGGTAACTGCGAACATAAACACCAATTTCATACACAGCTCCTTCAAAATCTTTGGATCCCTTTGATACACCTCGCTTGTCCCGCCTTAACATTGTATAAGTATATCTTGATACTTACCTAAATAAACAACTACGTGTTACTGTCATAATCTAATTTTATATATTAGTTTGGCTCAATTAGTATTTCAAGGCTTAAACATAACACTTGAAGAGAAAATTCAAGCATTGGTTTTGTAAGTAAACAAGGTTTAGTCCAACAACTATATGAGCCAAACTTTTAGAATTAACTTGTATTTACATCGTTAAAGCTTCTCATCAATATCTAATCTTATTCACTTACAACTTACACTTAGTACACTATTCTAATTAACCAAAACATCATCGCCCATCTCAACAACTATAACATACAAATGCATGTTCTCATTAATTACATGCCTCCAATAACAGATGTATAATCCACAGAACACACAAAATAAACATATAGAAAGATTTCATAAAAAGGAAAATAATAAACATATAGCAATTAGAAATCAAGTAATAAGTAATTAGAAATCAAAGTGAGTGACGATTGTAAAACAATCAATAAAAAGAAATATGAGATTTTCAGTGATGTGATTATAAGTATAGATAGTTACCCACGAAGATGAACTAAGAAACTTGAGAAAATTAGACCAAATAAACTTCAAACTGCAAACCCTATTGTTGCCCTAATGAATCTGAATATGGTAATTTTTTGGATGATTTGGAATTAAAATGTTTTATGTAGTTAAGGAAGTTTGTCTGTCAAAATAGTTGGTTAGATTTGAACAATTTAGTGGATAAATGTAAGATTTGGATGATTTTCAGTGTTGTTCTTGCTCGCTACAGTAACGAATAGGGGAGGGAAATTGAGGGCAAGTGTTTTGTGAAAAGTGTAAAGTGGGGTTGTGGTGGCTAGGGTTAAGCCGCTTGTCAGAACACCAAATGTTTTTGGCGGTTCATTAAAAAAATATGAGAGGGAAACCATGTAGCTAAAAAAATTAATGCATAAACCAAACTTAAATAACATGTAAACTATACGTTTGAATGAGTTAAAATGCATAAATAGATGGACGTCTTTAAAGTTTACAACAAATTTGTAACAAATACATAAATTAGATAAACGTCTTCTCGAATTTCATAAAACTTAAATGTTTACGACAACTTGTTACAAATGCATAAAAGATATAAACGTCTTCTCGAATTTCTTGAAACACTTTGTTACTTTTTCCTGCAAAAAAAGTATAATTAACAAACTAAACATACATATTAATTTAATTTCTGAAATAAATTATATAATATATACAAACCTTCGTTTGGCGCCCGGTGTATCAACCCATAAGCCTTAATCATGGTCGGATCGTAAGTATGTGGTGTCGCCATCTATCAGTGGAATACCCGCTGAAAATGGTGGTAGCTCGTCAAACTGGTCATACTCTTCCTCGTCAACAACATTATCAACACCAAGTATATGTTCGTTTACTAGGCATAACAATGTGCCATCTTGGATTGCTAGGGTCTTAAACGAAGAATACTTGTGTGGCTTGCTTTGGCGAGATGAAGGGTTCAGACGTATAACCGTCCAATTTCCAAGGTCGACAAGTGTGAAACCATTAGTCCGTCAACTTTAAACACCCGAGCTATATTTACCCCTAACACATGAACAAGGGTATTTTAAAAGTATAATAGATCCAGCTCCAAAATTTTCTTGTATCACCACCCACCCGTAATATGACTTTTTTGTAAATCCCTGTGGAGCTTATCAACTGTAACTCCGCTATTATTTTTTTTTGGCCACCTGTACTCTTTCATCTTTCATCTTAGTGTAAAATGTATAGCCGTTAATTTCGTATCCTTGATATGTTTTGACTAGCAATTTTGGCCCCTCTCCCAGCCTTTCCACTATTTTATCGACATTTGGTTGGCCCATGTTTGATGCCACTTTGTCTTTTAGCCAAGTAGCAAACTGCTCATTATGCCTCTTCGTATACCATGTCTCGGTTCTACCAATGTTTTTTGCGCGTAACATTTTCATGTGCTCCTGAATGTAAGGAGCAACACATGTCATATGTTCAAGAACTACAAAATGTGCAATCTCGAAAAATTATTTGAGATTGGGCTAGAATGTTTCAGATCCAACTAGTACCCGACCCTCAGAATCCTGCCCACATGACGACTTTGAGGAACACCAATAACCTTTGAAACCTTTCCAAATAGTTTTGTAAAAAAGTTCGAATGACCTCCTCTGAAGCATATCCTTCAACAATACTACCCTCGGGTCGAGACCGGTTCCTTACATACCCCTTCACGACGCCCATATATCTCTCAAAAGGGAACATGTAATGTAAATGTATAGGACCCAAAGCCTTAATTTCACCAACGATATGAGACACCAGGTGAACCATGGCATCGAAAAAGGATGGTGGAAAGTACATCTCTAATTCACATAAAGTAACAATAATTTCTCTTTACCATGAATCCAAAACTTCAGGGTCAATCACTTTCGAGTGAATCATGTTAAAAAACAAACAAAGTTTTGTGATTGAATGTCGGACATGCTTCGGTAACAAACCACGAATTGCGATGGGAATCATATGTGCATTAAAACATGACAATCGTGCGACTTCATTCCCAGTAGTTTACAGTCTTTCATGGATACCAAGCTCCTAATGTTCGCTGAATAGCTAGATGGGAATCTTAATATCATTAAGCATTTACAAAAATTGGGTTTTTTTTGTTTTGACTTGGGTATAACACGCTAGTGGCAGATAGGTTGCGTTTTTTGTCATTCTCGAACAGGGCATAAAGCTCTAACCGGATTCCCCATGAGACCATATCTTTTCGAGCATTTATACCATCTTTAGTTTTCTCGGGAATATTCAGCAACAACCCCAACAAGCTGTCACATACATTCTTTTCAATGTGCATAACATCAATAGAATGCCGTACTTCCAAATCCTTCCAATATTCCAATTCCTCAAAAAATTAACTTTTTTTTTTCTCCACGTTCCCTTGTTCAATTTGATGCCCTTTTTCTTCTTCCTAACAGTGTTTAGATTAGAAACTTGAGAAAGTGCAGTATCTCCACTAAATCGTGTCCTTACTCGTCTATACTCTGTACATCCGTCAAACTCGAGCTCATATCACGATACAGGTGATTATTTGGAAACGATCTTCGATGGCCCATAAACACGTTTTTTTTGCAATTGGTGTTGTATCCTGTTTACCCTTGGTCCTGTATCCTGACAAATTGCCTTATGCCGGAAAATCATTTATGGTGCAAAAAATCATGGCTTGCAAAGTAAATTTATCCTTCATATAGGCATCGTACATTTCTACTCCCGGTTTCCACAAAGTTTTCATATCGTCAATCAAAGGAGACAAATACACATCAATGTCATTACCAGGTTGTTTTGGACCGGAAATTAGCATGATGTATTTACGTTTCATGCACAACCACGGTGGAAGATTGTACATACATAAAAGAACCATTCAAGTACTGTAACGACTACTCATGTTTCCGAATGGGTTGATTCCATCCGAGCTTAGCCGAAATCGAATATTTCTAATCTCTTTACCGAATTCTAGAAATTTGTTATCAATCTTTCTCCATTGAGGGGAGTCCGCTACATGCCTTAATTTTCCGTCATCTTTACGTTGATCGAAATGCCAACGCAACAATTTGGCCTCTTACTCATTTTCAAATAACCGTTTCAGTCTCCGCATGATGGGAAAATACCACAATAGCTTAGCCGAGGGTCCATTTTTGTCACATCACCATCAATTTCACCGGTTCTTTTTTATACCTTGATGTTTCGCAAGTAACACAGGCATGCAAGTTTTTGTACTCATCTCTATACAACATACAATCATTCGGACATGCATGTATTCTTTCAATCTCGAGTCCCCCATTGGACACATTATTTTTTTAATGCTAAGAGTATGTAGAAATGGGTAAGGATATTCTCGGGTAATTCAGTCGGGGTGTATAAAACTAATATCTATCGTGAAGCTTGTATCACTCCAACTACTACTTGCTTTTAATTTTAACAACTCTAAAACAGCTGAAAGTACAGAAAAACTCTTACAACCATCGTATGCTGGTTTCTCGGCGTCGTCAAACAATTTTTGTAAATCTTCTTGTTCAATATCACCTTCATTAGCCTCCAAATCATGCAACACTCTAGGAAAGTTTTGCCATGTTCTGTCTATTGAATGTGGGAGTTCATTGTTCTCATTAGCATTGATAACATGAGACTCGATGTGCTATTATCAACTAGTGATTCCCCATGCTTCGACCAACAAGTATATTTACGAACAAAGCCATACTTGAGAAAATGAAACTCAATCACTTTGATATCATCATAAGGTACAAAATTTTTACATTCCGAACACCGGACAAAAAAATCTCAATATCTCCCTAGCCACTCGTTAGACACAGCAAGCGATAAGAAACTTTTGCACTCCATTCACAAACATATTCCGAGTCAGTAATGTTCATGCCATACATCCATTTTCGATCCATCTGAAAATTTAAAACAACATAATAAATCATATGCATGTACGAATGAAACATATGTGTTCACATGTGGCACATCCTAACCCACCTTTTGAATATTTTATCTCATATGCGTATACGTTCTAGTGGGTTGACTATTTAAGAAAAAAATCGGCAGCATTTCCCCTCAACTCCTCAAGATGCGTATAAAACGCAAACTCGAAGGAGTAAAGAGAAATGTATACCAATTTTTTCTTAAATAGTCGACCCGCTAGAATGTATACGCATCCTAAATGAGATAAAATATTCAAAAGGTAGTCCCAACGGGGACTGCCCGAAATTAATCTCTATTAGATTAGTTTCGGACGGATATTAACTAGTTTCATATAAGGATATATTTATAACTTTATATTCATATCAACCACAACTGAAGTTGAGGATAAATAAGCAGATTTGGAATTCATATACAAAATAGCTTTCTAGCGCAGTTGGTATATGGCATTTGCATTGTGTGGTATTCTTAAATACTAGAGTTTGAGCCTTGCAAGTGATGTTTTAATTTTTTACAACTTTTTATATTTCATTCAAGTTATACATCATATCAGATAGTATTTTAACTTTTAATTACAACCCTATAATAAGATTTGGGAGAATCTACTAACCATCTATTACCATATTTGCAAGATAACAAAACAATTAGATTCATCACCTAAATCATGTCAAATGGTATATCACTTTTACTTGCATCTAATGTCTATGTACCATGTTACAAATGATACAATATTACAAATAACAAAAATTATATATATAAAAACTCACCTTCTGATCCGTACTTTTCTTAGATGAGTTGAAAAGCTCTAGTCGGATACATGATCAAAAAGCTCATACCTATATAAATTTAAAAAATATATATATTAGTTAAGCATAAAAAAGTTAGAATGAGTAAAAATAAATAAAAATATAATTATTACTTTCTATGTAGTTTTATGAGGTTTAAATTAAATTTATTGTGGTTGTTGATGGTGTTTAATGTAGTTTTGAAAGATTTGAGTTGAGAAGAAGTAAATGTGGTAGATGGAATGAGGATGTGTAAATGTTGGTGAAGGGGTGGGAGTGTTGGTAAATGGGGAGCAGCAGGTTTACGTTGGGTGTTTTTGAATCTTTTTTTGGTGCGGTTATGTTAAAACCGTAGCAATAAAGGATTATTTGGTACGGTTTAAAAAATAACCGTACCAAATAACAAACCGCACCAAATTATCCTTTTTAGGTACGGTTCAAAGGAAAACCGTACCAAATGAGCTAATTTTTATTTTTTGGTACGGTTCTTGGTTGAACCGTACCAAATTGGCGTACCAAAAAATAGTTTGTGTAGTAGTGAGAATTACAAGACGATGTTGACATATAAACACATGCTTAATTAACATATCATTTATTGGAAAGTGACTAGGACATACTACCCACACACACATGTACCCATATACGTCTTGTATATTTGTTTACATGTATGCATAATTTCATGTTAGTGGTATGTACATACTATGAATAGACGTTTATACGTAAGTGGTGTGCGAAGAGCATTTGCTCAAGTCATTCCTAAACGACTTGAGGAAAAAAGTCATGGAAAGGTCCAAGTCTAAAGAAGATCAACTGTTTACTTCTAGTGCTCAGTCCATGGAGGTAGTATCTTCTAACTTTTAGCGTTTTTATGCCTAGTTTTATTTGGCTACTTGATCGCTGCAAATTGGGATTTTCTTATACAGAATATAAATAGATCTCCTAGGGGAATTGGAAGTGCAGCTTCTTTTAGCGTCTACAATGTTTCGGCGTTCAGAAAGGTCTGCTAATCTTAGCATTAATAATTTCTGCTTAATTAGAGGTTGCAAAATGGGCGGGGTTGGGTAATAGTTCAAAACAGGCTTTAGGTAAAACTTGTTTTTATAGTACGGATCAAAATGGGTCAAAATGGCTCAGACCGGCTTGACACAAAAGCACTTTTTAGTCATTTGCTTGATTGCAAGTTAGATTAAAGAGCTTGTCATTACTTAGTCATACAATGCTTATTGTTATACAGGTTTATTATGGTTCGGTATGTTTGCTGCGTGAGTTATTTGTATGTCTGTGTGAGTTATTTGTTCAATCTTGCATTATATATGTTCCATCTTTTCCTGCAGATCAGCATCAGTTACCACATCTGCTATAGTTCGAAGTTTAGCTGCTGATGAAGAAAATGTTGATTCTGATTCTGACAACGAACCTGTGCAGTATCAAAGAAAATGTTCTTGTTTCAGTAATATTGAATTATTCAAGCATGATATCTTAAAAAATTCAACTTAATCTCAGGTTTGGTTTACATCAACCTTTACCTTTTATCTTAGTAGATCACTATAAAACTCCTTATAAAGCAGACGTTGCTTTTGTAACTAGAACTGATATCGATGATGCTAGAGTTGAAGAACGTATTGACAGCCTTACAGGTACTACTTTATATCGTAATTATAATATGTCCACAACTGTTTTCAGGAAGAGTGCTGACGCCTGCAACAGAGTATAAGATGCGGGCTTGTAAAACTCTTCACTGTAGTAAGTCTGCATGCTTATCCAATCTTTCTTCGCGACTTTTACCCACATTTGTCTGTATTATCCTTTTTTCCATGCTCTTATTTATGCCTAATTCTTGATTGGTTCAGGGTGAAATACAAGAAAAGCCTATGGCCCTGCGGTTAGTGAAGCTAAATGATGTGAGTCGTTTAGCTTTATAGGCACTATGATCTATTTTTCTGTTTACGTTTATTTACTATCTAGATTTCAGTTAAGCTTTTTTTTGGCTTGATACGTGTTTGTGTATTAAACCTTTGATCACTTCAATTGCTTCTAATTCTTCTTTATATATAATTCAGTGGATGGAGGAGATAGTACGACTCAATCAAGTTCATGACATAGCAAGTGGAAAAGGGCATAAAAATGGATATCCTTTTGTGACACTGTTTATATTGATATCATTATTTTCTTTTATAGAATTGATTATTGATAACTTACAATTTCAAAACCGTGGAATTTCTTAACCAACCCCACGTATAAAGAATGTGTTCTGAGAGACTAACTTTTGAACACACTAGAAGATCGGGAACACAGGTTGTACGAAATTCCGGTAGTTCGTTCTGATCCAAAAATGAATCCAGATTATCAGTCAGACGACATTCAGGAGTATTTCAACAAGGAGCATGGTTAGCTTTTAGCTTTTAGTTTCTACTTCTATTACTTTTTCATCCCTATTGTTGATAAGCAGTGGTGTCACCTACAGGAGATCATATGGAATCAAATTATTCTGCGGACAATAGCAATAATTCACGACCTTTAAAAAAGAGAGCCGGAGAATTAGATGAAGCTGATAGCAAATCAAGCAAAACTGAGAAACCCACAAATTTTGAAGACGGGTCTATAAAAGATGCTCTTGTTTCAACTTTGTCTATGTCACAGCACGAGGCTAATTGTAACGATTCAAGAATCACCAATGTTAAGAAAAGATCCGGTAGGTTACAAATTAGTTCGTTTTTGCTCTCGTTTTGTTAGACACGTGAATGATTTTTATACGGGGAAGTTGGTACATTGTGGACACAGTTCTGACATGTATACTTGGATCAAATAGTTATCGAGTGAATGATATATATTTTTGATTTATAATATAAACATCTGTTTTGTGGTTATTGAAACAACATTGTAGAAGAAATTGATTTTTTTTTGTTTCATATGATATGAACAGTGACGATGTATTCCGTCACTAGTGGACGTTAAGGTTCCGTTAGTTTCTCGTTAGGTTCACCCAATAGTGACGCCTATGTTTCGTCACTAATTCTATCAAATAGTGACGATTTTAGCCACTTTAGTGATGAAATTAAGTGAAGAAATGGGTTTTCACACACCCTTAAGTGACGAATTTAGCTTGTCACTAATTTAGTGTCAAATTTCAATTTCGTAACTTTTAAATTTGTGACGGAGCTATTGTGACGACAAGTGACGGCGTTGATTTTCGTCATTAAGTTGTTTAGTGACGAATTTTCCTTTATTAATGACAATTTTCCACTCGTTATTAAAGCCTTTTCAATACCGTAAAGACAAACTAGAAAATGGAGCTGTTTTTGTACCATCTGGGAGTGATCCGGAGTTAACCCCCTGACCAAAAGGCCGGCTTGATTGAAGCTGATCCAGGAGAGAATGTTCCAAAGATAACCCACTGTTCTGGCGCCCTCTCATGCACACCCGGACAACCTTGTTAATCGATCAGCATCCCATTTCATTCCTTTTGTTAATACTTATATTTTTTTTTTCTAAGTTCATGTTTGATTGTGTTGTGACATTTGAACATGTAGTTTGGTACAATTCAGAACATGCGAACTTAACCAATTGATCTTGATGAATATAAACACATGTATGTTTATAAATTTTCATGTGTATGTTCTGTGATAATATGTAAATTTACATTACACACACACACACATTGATTTTGCTAAATTGATACTATGATTTACAAACAAACAAATCCAATTGAAGTAGCAAAACAGTCTATATATATATAGCCCTTTGAAATTTTTGGCGACAAAATCGAGTCATGTACCGTATATAATTTACGTAGTATCTGCTAAATGTCCATTGTGAAAGAACTTTGTATGTCTCTAGGTAGGATAGCTCAGTTATTATTACGCAGGTTCATACTTGTGACAATTGTTCGAGTTTATATAGGGATTAAAAATATTTTCTTTGTTACACCATCACTCAAGTCAGGAAAATTTTATTTTTTCTGATTTTCCACCTATAGATTTGGTACAAGAATCAAACCTTTATGATTAAGCAAGTATATATTGAGCCCTGATTTGTAGGTTAACGAATTGGATTATTGTTCGATTGTTGTTCGGCGTCACTAAGTGAGGACTACTTCATTGTTGTGTGTACTACTTTATCAGAAGTTCGGCGTCACTAAGTGAGGATAAGAGCTATACTATCTGATCATGAGTTATGACATAAGAGCATCCACTATGGTGTTTCAAGAATAGGTCTAAAAACTTATGAAGAGGTCCAAGAATTAATGTACCATGCTAGTATTTAATTATCTTTGAACAATTTATAAACCTCAAAAGCTTAATGACATTGTAAGAGGTGACAAATTTATAAACCTTTTAAAAGATCCACCATAATGGATGCCCTAATAACTATTAATAAGGATGGAATTAGAGACGCAGTTAACTCTTATTCAGTTCGTTTGAATATTCATAATCATCTCTTAAAATAAAGGGCGTGTAATCTTTTTCTGATATAAAAATTCAATCTGCTACATATAGGTTATATATGCTCTTGAGGACCAAGTATACAATTATAGTGAATTACAGAAACACATGAGTAATATATTAAAGTAGTTAGTTTATTTATGTGGAGGACGTTCTTTATATTTTCTCCATGAGAAATGATTGAAATGACTAAAAAATGCTTAACTTTATGTCTAAATTGATGTGTCAAAATTTTATTGCTTATAAATCTAATTCTTCACAAAACCAATAAATTGTTTCCACAAAGTTTTAGACATACGATTAGATTTGTTTTTGGTCATCTTAATCATTTCTCTTTCTCAGGCATAAAAGGGAAACAAACAAATAACGGTGGCCTATGAGTTTATTTCTACAAAATAAGTGCAATGCAAGAAGAAACGATATGTAGTGACAAAAAAAAATGCATGCTAAACTAAGTATTACTCATACTTATTAAAAAGTGTAGATAAAAGTTGATAATTTTGGGTTCTACCGACATCTTTCCATGAGAAAATGTGTCACAAAAGCGAATACCCAAACTCTTTTGTGTCACTAAAGATAAATCATACCGACACCATCTTAGTAACACTATGTTTTGTAGGTGAAAAGCATACAAACATTGTAGTTTTTACCTTTAGTGACATGTTTTAGAATTCAGCGACACTTTTTTCTGTGTGTTACTAAATGACATTTTTTTCTGATCATATGAAAAAAAGTTGGGTTACGTTTATCCAAATATACTATGATTGTGTGTGTATCATCTATTTGCTATTTTGCTTATGTAAGATTTGACTCTGACAAACGCTTTTACGTTTTTATATCTCATTTTAGTCATATTTTTGACCTGACCATAATTGGTTCGAGAATATAATGTGATATTCTCCTTGTATCATGGCGCGTTATAACTTGTTGTCTAGTCCTATATTTGGGTCTTCGTATGTTTCTCGTGGCGCACGTTATTTGTAGTATTGTCCTTGTATCTAGGTAAACCATTTATCATGCAGAGTTATATACCTTATCTAAAAGACCAAGATCCAAAAAGAAATTAAACATAATAAGCATATCATTTCCAAAAAGATAATCATATGATGAGGAAACATTATGTTGTGTATTTTCTTACCTTAGCCGTTGTTTTCGTGGTGCCTGTTATTGTAGCACGGTCAATGAAAAATGAAACGGGCAAAGATTTTTTTGACGAATTTATGGATGAAAGTGGTAAGGATGCCAACGAATCATTCAACCCTGATCCTGAGATGTTTTCTGCAAATTTCTTAGAAGAAGTCGAACGGTGAGTGATTCCATTTCATCTTTCACTTATTTCAACAACATGTAATTTTACTTAAAACAACATCGTATTTTTCGGTAATCAACATACTTAAGTCCTTTAGGTCTTTACATGAATCCATTTCAACAAGGAGGGACCTGCACGGTGAACAATGTGTAGCAACTAACCAAATAGACAAATGTTGGAGGTGCAAAGATGATTGGGATAAAAATCGACATGTATTAGCCCAATGTGTGCGTGGCTTTGCACAGGGAACCATCGGCGGCTCTGGTGGGGATAATTATTTGGTAACCGATCCCACAGATGATGCTGCAAATCCAAAGCCAGGGACACTTCGTTTTGGTGTCATCCAAAATAAGCCTTTATGGATCATCTTTGAAAAGGATATGATCATAACTCTGAAACACGAGCTTGTATTAAATAACGACAAGACAATTGATGGAAGAGGTGCAAAAGTTGAGATTGCTAATGGTGCAGGCATCACGATTGGAAATGTCGCCAATGTGATCGTTCATGGGATTCACATCCACGATGTTAAAGTAACGCAAGGTGGACTAATTAAGGATAAAGAAGATCAACCTGCGCGAGAGAGATTTAAAAGTGATGGTGATGGTATGGCCATTTTTAATTCTTCCAAGATATGGATCGACCATTGCACACTCAGTAACGGCTTTGATGGGCTCATTGATGTCACCTTGGGAAGCACAGCCGTTACAATTTCCAATTGCAAATTTAGCAATCATGAGAAAGTAAGAAACGTCCCAGAATATGCAGATAGTCTTCTCCATAGTACTTTTTTAAACAGCTTATTTTGTTCAATATTGTAATATATAAAAATAGGTCATGTTGCTCGGGGCAGACGATACTCATGAAATGGATAAAAATATGCAAGTCACTGTGGCATTCAACAAGTTCGATGCCGGATTGGGCCAAAGAATACCTAGATGCCGATGGGGTTTCTTCCACATCATTAACAACGACTACCAACCATGGAGAATGTACGCCATCGTTGGTAGCGCAAAACCTACCATCATCAGCCAAGGCAACCGTTACATAGCTCCTGATGGCAGAAGAAGATTGGTAAATGAGCTACTTAAACACCCTGATATTATTTGTAACAAAGCTTAATGCTAGTTCTAACTTCTAATAACATGGTTTTGTAGGTGAGTATGAGGGCTAATGCTACTGAGGAAGAATGGAAGCAATGGAATTGGAGAACAATAAACGACGTATTTGAAAATGGAGCTGAATTTATAGCATCAGGGGTTGATCCGATATTAAGCCCTGAACAACAACAACACATGAATATTCTACCTGAACCAGGATCAGCCGTTGAGCATCTCACGAGTTGTGCGGGTGCTCTCTCATGTGTTATTGGAAAACCTTGTTAACAGTCTAGGGAAATATTACAATTTGCTAACATGCCTGGTTGGTCTGAGTGATTGTTCAAACGTGTAGTTTGTATATAGATGTAGACAGTACGCCAGTAGTTAAGTTAACTTGAAAAAAGTAAAATCCAGTTGTTCGACTAATTAGTTGAATCATACTCCGTTATTGAAGATGGAAATACTCTGCTATAAGTTCCTCTATATGTTGCTCTTTGGTGAATCGCGTGTTTTGGATGAATTCTATTCGAGCGCTGTTCAAATTTATTATAACGAAACATTTTTTTCAATCATTTGTGAAATTATTGCTCCATAACTATAAGGTATAGGGTGAGAGCAATGGAAGGTATGATCATTTCTCGTGAAATGTGTGCTATACTGACAATTCACTACTTGGCACTAAATATGTGTCACTAAAGACGGGTTCCATGTAATGTGCTCTTTGTTGCATTTTACAGAAATGACAGGATATCTATTTTCCGGAGTCTTAAACTTCACCATAAGTTGCACGCTGAAACGCCAAGATGTTCTCTTTTTTTCCTTTGATACCTTACAAGTTGCAAAGCCTTCTTTTGACTCATGGGTTCATAAATTGATCTACTTGCAACTTTGACATTTTTCTTACACCTCTTAAATTTCAAATGATTCCAACTTTCTTTCATAAAAAGATATGATGCAACTAAAATGTTACAAGGTTGTTGACCCATTTTTTTTCAAACAGAGAATAGCATATATAACCAATAAAACTTGTATATTTGCATATATACTTAAAATACAAGTTTTAAAATCATAATATACAATGTAAGTTATATATGCAAATATGCATGTATTAGTAGGTATATATGATGTACAATACAGTTTTGTCACTGGTTCACTTCGATCAACCCATTTTCAAAATGCTAATTTCTAACAAAAGACTCTTTTAACTATCAAGCTTTCACAATATCTATATATTCAAAAGTTGCGCAAACTACAAATATATCTAAAAGGAGGCTAAGAGCAGGCATACCAACATGCGCCACCGTTAGGGCATTCATAATCGGGTTACATGGCAAACACACAATAGTTCACTTGTACGCTACAATGCATTGTAGCTATTGCCAGCTCATCATACATTAAATGACCGTGTGTTTGTGTACAAACAAGTTTTGTAGTTTTATAACTTGAAGTCTTGGATTGTGTACACGTAAATTAATATATGTTCAAAAAGTTTATTCGAGCCTATGGGACGCACGCGTTAATACGTAAAACAATTAATAATAAATATATTAAATGTAATATATTCATGTGATAAGCTTCACGAGCGCTAAATAGTTAAAGTAAATATTTAACGGAGTTATATTAATCGTTAAATAGTTTAATGATTAATATATATGGGATTTTAGGAAAAAGAAAGTTTTCGGTTTCTTTCCTTTTTGCCTAGAACCGGTCGAACACTCCTAATAAGGAGGTTGGAGAGCTTTGCTTGCAAGACAAGTTACTAAAGCTATAAATAGGGGTTTAAGGATTCATTGTACACCTTGGAATAACTAATCCTTAAATCTCTATCCCTCTCTCTCTTTTGTTCGAGTGACCGGAACCCACAAAAGGTTTTTCGGTTTTGTGTTTGGTTCGATCCAAGGGAAAACCACAAGGGTTTTCAAGTGTTGATTTCTAAGAGAACGTGATGGTTTGATTACTCACTACTAGTACTAGCATACTTAATTGTTTGCTAAGAACGTATTGTGTGTGTTGAAGTAGAGGGATTTTAATTAGATCCTCGGTGGTTTCACGTTGTTATATTTATTATACACACGCGTATATTCAAGAAGGTGGTTACGTTAATTGATAAAAGGTACATGTTCTTGATCATTTGTTAATTATTTATTCTATACGTGTTTATATGTTTTTCGTTGCGTACTCGTGATTTGATTTGATCAATAGTTGTTAAAACCCAACAATGGCATCACGAGCCATCGTATAGAATTGTAATTACAAAAAGATATAAAATTTGACAAATTAGAGTTTTTTTGATTAAATTTTAAGCCCTTTGGGCGTTTCTATGGTTTAAAGATTAGATCTTTATTAAGAATAAAATTAATTAGACGAAACCCTATGTTGTATGAAATTTTATATGTTAAATCTGATAGTTTAATTGTTAATTGATCGTGTTTAATTGATTAATTAAAAGTTAATTTGTTATCCGTGATAAACACATGCAAGTTTATCATGGATAAGATATATGATATTATTCATAATTAATTATTAATTAGATGACATGCAACTTCGATGATTAGATCATAAAAGTTGAGTTTATTTTTAGTTTTTCAGATTGTTTGACACACTGTTGCTAAAATATTCGTAAAATATTCATCGTGCGTCAAAAAAATTTGAAAATCTTATGGTAGATCCACGACTCAGTAAGCTACAACTTTGTAGGTTACTTCAAAAGCTGGGGAAGACCCTAGCTATGTCCTGTCGGGGCCTGAAGTCGACTGAAATTTTCTATCAGCTTTTATGTGTTATGTGGTGTATATTTATATATGGCTTACGCAATCGATTATATCGATGGATGTGGACCGATTCATTGGAAGAAGGAGCCTTATATGAATATATACATAGTTTAAATTATTTGATAATTAGGATCATCATTAATATTTGCATGTGTTAATTGTTAAGTGTTGTAAATAAACGTTATGTGTATTAGTTGTTTATATTTATTTGTTTTTAGAAGTTTTTGACTTATGTAAAAACAAAAGGGTTTTTCGAAAAAGAAAATATAAACATGACTAATAACTATGAAATAAGTTTTACTATAGACTGTTAATTGCGAAGTCTTATTAGTCACTCGGGTGTGGTTATCTATAATATTAGGGCTTATACCTTAACTTCCTACGACGAGACTTGCAATTTAATAAGTTTATAATGTATTTTAAATCAAAGATTTAATTTTATCAATGACAAAATTTGCAAAAATATTATTTATTTGCAAAGCATATCACCAAGGGTTGAGGTTTATATACTCTGTAAATCCCTGATATCTTGCAATTATTTAGGAAGCGCGAATGGTCTAGGGTTTGAATGGTTTTTAATCATTCTTTAATCTTTTCCCGTGATAAAATAAGAATTCTTTAGATTTGAAAACACGTTGAATCGTTAAATTTTAAAGGTAACACTATTTATACTTAAGATGTATAGAAAATAAGTGATACCATAATAAATAACTTAATTGAGTAAAGTTTTTATGGAAACTTATGATACGAAGATGTATTCATGCTTCTTCGTACATATTTGCCACGTCAAATATAAATACCCTTTTAAATAAGTTATTGCCATCCAATTTGTAAGAACACTTGCACTTTTTTTTTATAAAAACCCAATATTACGTGAGACGTAGTTAGATTGCAAACCCAAGGTGATTATACACTTTTCGTGAGACGTTGGTGTTACATAATCACGTTCTTAATTGGACGACTTAATCGAGGTAAGCGGGTAAGACCTTATGCTCGAGGCATAGATGAGATGAAACATGCTTACTAGTATATTAAAGTAATAAAGTAAGTCCCATAATGTTCTAGGAATTGCACCGGTGGCAATTATTGATCATCGATTACCTTTTGATACACCATTACTAGCAGATCAATGATGTGATGAAGATATGTCAAGGTTAGATCCTAGGCCGTAGAAAATTAAATGTTTATTTATTTAAAGCATGGGTAGGTTATTTTTCTTCAAGGGTATTATCGAAATACTAATTCTTGAACCTTTACTATGATTTGTAGTGGTACGTACTGTCAAAACATAAACTATTCGGCTTTCAGGTAGATGTTTGAAAGAGAAAAACTTTCTGGTAAAAATTTCAATGACTGGTTTCGTCAACTTAAGCTAGTCTTGAGAGTTTAAAAGAAAATATTTGTCATTGAACAACCTTTACCTGCGGCTCCTGCTGCTGATTCCGAAGCACAAGTTCTTGCGCAATGGAATGCAGTTTATGATACATATAATGAGGTTGCTTGTCTTATACTTGGGAGTATGACTCCTGAACTTCATAGATAATTTAAAAACTCCTCACCATATGACATGATAAAGGAGCTTAAATCTATGTTTGAGAAACAAGCTGGAGTGGAGCGGTTTGACCTGATCCAAACTTTCCATGCTTACAAACAAGAGGAGGGTAAACCAGTTGGTCTATATGTAATTAAGTTGAAGGGATATGTGGAGAAACTGGAATGTCTTGGTTATGTACTCCCGCAAGATATTAATGTTGGTTTAATCTTGAATGGCGTCACTGGTGATTTTGCTTGATTTGTAAGAAACTACAATATGCATAACATGGGGGAAGATAGTTGGTGAATTGCATGCTCTGCTTATTGAGTATGAGAAAGGTTTACTTAAAAAGGCTGCTTCACCATAAGTAATGGCGATTCAAGGTGGTAGAATCCAAGAAGCCATTAAGAAATCACAAATTGCTAAAGGCAAGGGTAAAGGAAAAGGCAAGGGAAAGGATAAAAGATATACCTCTAAGCCTAAAAACCCTAAACCTTTTGCAAAAGAGCGCCCAACAAAGGACGACGTCTGCCACCACTGTAAAGAGGTAGGGTATTATAAGAGGAATTATACTGCTTACCTTGCTGAGTTAATTAAGAAGAAGAAGCAAGTTGACACTGCTAGTTCCTCAGGTATCTTCACTATAGAATTATTTTCTTTTCCTACTAAATCCTGGGTGTATGACACTGGTTGTGGTACTCATATTTGTAACACAAAACATGATCTTAGAGGAGTAAGAAAGCTGAAACAAGTAGAAGCTATTAGAAGTGATGACTTAGTTTTACCTAATGGCCTTGTGATTTATTTAGACAATTACCATTATGCACCTACTATTACTAGAGGTGTTGTTTCAGTTTCACGTTTGGTTAACAATGATTTTACCCAATGTTTTACGGATTATGGAATTTCAGTTTCAAAGAATGATGTTCTTTATTTTAATGCTATTTCTAGTAATGGTATTTATGAAATTATTATGATTAATCGTGTACCAAATGTTAATTCTATTTATACTGTTAGCAATAAAAGAGCCAAGCACAACTTGGATTCTACTTATCTATGGAAACGTATTGAAAATCTGCAACATGATGGGCTTTTAAAATCAACTGATGACGAATCTTTTGATAAATGCGCATCTTGTTTATCGGGTAAGATGACGAGGAAACCGTTTCCACATTAAGGGCGACTGATCTTTTTAGAATAATACATACTAATGTGTGTGGTCTACTTAGACATGTGTCAAGACAAGGTGCTAGCTACTTCATTACCTTTACGTATGATTATAGTCGTTATGGCTATATTTATTTACTTAAACATAAATGTAAAGTTTTTGAAACGTTCAAGGTGTTTAGGAATGAAGTGGAAAATCAACCCGGGAAGACTATTAAAGCACTTTGATCAGATCGAGGAGGCGAATATATTAGTCAAAAGTTTAAAGATTATTTGAAAGCTTGTGGAATTGTCCAACAGCTTACTTCTCCATATACACCACAACACAATGGGGTGTCTGAAAGGAGGAATCGTACTTTATTAGACATGGTATGATCAATGATGAATCTTATAACTCTTCCATTATCCTTTTGGGATTATGCTCTAGAGACTGCTATACACATTGTCAAAATGGTTCCAACCAAAAAGGTTGATAAGACACCATATGAGTTATAGTATGGAAAAGTTCATAATTTGTCTTACTTAAAGGTCTAGGGTTGTGAGGCTCTTGTGAAGAGAGAGACGACTGACAAACTCCAACAAAGATCTATTAAGTGTATATTTATAGGATACCCAAAGGAAACGATGGATTACTATTTCAACTTCCCACCTGAAAACAAAATTGTTGTTTCAAGGTATGCTAAATTCCTGGAGAAAAATCTTTTGTCTCAAGAAATTAGTGGGAGGGCCAAAGAACTTGAAGAAATTCAAGATGAAGATACATCACCTTCTTAAAATACTAGCGAAATTCCTATGAAGGTTGGTTTTGAACCATCTCAAGAGGAAGTTATTCCCATTCTTAGGTCTGCAAGGACACATCAAGCTCTCGATCGTTTATGTCTAAATGTAGAAGTAGAGGAGCATAGTTTAGGGGATCTTAATGAACCTACTAACTATAAAGCTGCAATATTAGATTCGGAATCTGATAAGTGGGTCGGTGCTATAAATACGGAAATTCAATCTGTTGGGAATTATACTTTGAGTTGATTATGACAAAACATATTAAAGGTGAAGGACCTACAAGACAAAGTTGGAATAACATTAATGCTGATTGAAGATTAGTCAAACAGTAGGTTAAAGCTCCAGCTAAAGAAAAAGATCAACATTAATGCATGATCGAAGATTAGTCAATAGAATATAATGCTGATTTATAGTTTCCTAATTTTATTTTGATCTTATCTTGTCTTGTAAACCTTAACCCCTCTAGTATATAAAGAGGGGAAGGCGTCTAGTATTGGTATCCATTCATAGATAGTCTCTTCAATGAGAGTCTAAACGCATAGAAAGCGTGTGTAGTAGTTAGTAGTTGGTTTCTTTATTAATATTTAATAAAGAAAACCTTATTAGTAACATGATTGTGTTCGTTATATTCCGCTGCGTGTTACAATCTAGTTATCATAGCCCTAATTATGAGTCCTATAACGATCTAATGGAGTCATTAGAGGAAATAATAACAATGGTATCAGAGCCTTGTGGCTCTCGATCTAGGTTATAAGGTTTTCATCGGAATTTTAGCTTCTGATTCCGCAGGTATTTATGTTCCTGCAGGTAGCTTATAGATCCTACTGGCCTGCTTACAGATTTCTTCTGCTAGCATGTCCGATATGGGACAACAGACGCGCTTGGATCTTGAACAATGATGATGTGTATAGTTCATTTTGAAGATTCAGTTCATGATATGATTCTGATGTTCATGCACAGTTTCAGGGGAAGGTCATTACTACTGCTAGTCATTATTAATACTGCTAGTTTAAAATTTCTACTGCTTGAGTTCATTATTTGTGTTGAACTTCATGGGGGTAATTTGAGTCAGTGGAAAGCTTGGATTAAAAGTTTTGATATATGATTTGAAGTTGTAAAGATCAAAGTTGCTTATATGTTCCCTATTGGATGAAGACAAAAAGGGGAAGATGATTATATGATTAGCAACTTATAGATCCTGTGGTGGCATGGAATGGAGATTGATAACTTAAGGGGAAGATCTTAAGTTAAGGGGAAGCAGTTTACAAAGGAAGATTGTTTCATTCAGGGAGATCCATGATCTCAACTTCAGGGGAAGTTCGTGCAAGAATTTGTTTGTTTTGTCATCATCAAATAGGGGAAGATTGTTGGGATTTACAGATTTGATGAGACAAAAGAATAAAAGAATGAAACAAGAAGGACTAATTCAGCATTATGGGATTCTAGAAGACTTGAAGTCAAACAGTAGTTATCTTCTCATTTAATGCAGTCAAACAGCGATTAATGCTGATTGAAGATTAATTACAACTTGAAGATTAATGCTGATTTAGTTTCCTAATTATTTAGTCAACCATATTAAATACATTGACTAAGTATTTAATATAATTGTTGACTGGAATTAGCTTTCTTTGTAAGTCTTGATCTCTCCCTATATAAAGAGATCATAGACATAGGTTTAGTACATCCAGAAACATAGAGCTCTCCAATGAGAGTCGTCTAGCAAAGGGGTGTGTGTGTGCATCATAGATAGAAAACGTGTTGTTTGAGTGGGTTTACACGTCCCACAAAATAGTTAGTTTATTAGTTAGTAATCCCAAATTATAGTGTTTGGGGTAAAGGTGGAATGTTCAATAATAAAACCTTGTTTGATAATATTACTTTCTTATTATTCCGCTGCGTGATTCAATATTATCTATAAAACTGATCCTAGATGAGCTTAAAAGATTCTCAACATGTGGTATCAGAGCCTCGGGGCTCTTGATCTAGGATCACAAGGTTTGTTTTGATGTCGTGTTCATGAAGAGAAGAAGATAGAATTTTCTGTTTTTGGATTTATTGAAGATGTGATTACGAAGACGATTGATTATCACTTATTTGATGTTGTAGTTGAGTTTCACAGGTGCGTGTTCTTATCATATCTTAAAGTGGGTGTTACACTTTAAAGATAACTTGTTCGTTTTATATGGTGTTGACGAAGACTTGAAGAATCTAGCAATGTGTGATTTTTCTTATGATGCTCAATGCGCACATTGGCTATCA
Source organism: Tanacetum coccineum (assembly GCA_026074375.1). Taxonomy (NCBI): domain Eukaryota; kingdom Viridiplantae; phylum Streptophyta; class Magnoliopsida; order Asterales; family Asteraceae; genus Tanacetum; species Tanacetum coccineum. Next base: position 36,867 of record BQNB010046531.1, read on the forward strand.
CTTAAAGGAGTTACGTTGTAGTGCTCAGTGTCTCATCTAGTTGAGGATTCTTTCAAGAGGTTGCGGTCTACTTATACTTCTTGGTTCAGTATAAGTTTGGAGTCACGTGGATAAACAAGACATAAGACACAAGTTTGGGATATTCAACTTCTTCATCAAATTCGTTATACTCAGTTTTCTTCATCAGTAATCACTACAAAAAGCCTACAGAATTGATGATGTTCATGCACAGTTTCAGGGGAAGGTCATTACTACTGCTAGTCATTATTAATACTGCTAGTTTAAAATTTCTACTGCTTGAGTTCATTATTTGTGTTGAACTTCATGGGGGGTAATTTGAGTCAGTGGAAAGCTTGGATTAAAAGTTTTGATATATGATTTGAAGTTGTAAAGATCAAAGTTGCTTATATGTTCCCTATTGGATGAAGACAAAAAGGGGAAGATGATTATATGATTAGCAACTTATAGATCCTGTGGTGGCATGGAATGGAGATTGATAACTTAAGGGGAAGATCTTAAGTTAAGGGGAAGCAGTTTACAAAGGAAGATTGTTTCATTCAGGGAGATCCATGATCTCAACTTCAGGGGAAGTTCGTGCAAGAATTTGTTTGTTTTGTCATCATCAAATAGGGGAAGATTGTTGGGATTTACAGATTTGATGAGACAAAAGAATAAAAGAATGAAACAAGAAGGACTAATTCAGCATTATGGGATTCTAGAAGACTTGAAGTCAAACAGTAGTTATCTTCTCATTTAATGCAGTCAAACAGCGATTAATGCTGATTGAAGATCTCATTCAATGCAGTCAAACAACGATTAATGCTGATTGAAGATTAATTACAACTTGAAGATTAATGCTGATTTAGTTTCCTAATTATTTAGTCAACCATATTAAATACATTGACTAAGTATTTAATATAATTGTTGACTGGAATTAGCTTTCTTTGTAAGTCTTGATCTCTCCCTATATAAAGAGATCATAGACATAGGTTTAGTACATCCAGAAACATAGAGCTCTCCAATGAGAGTCGTCTAGCAAAGGGGTGTGTGTGTGCATCATAGATAGAAAACGTGTTGTTTGAGTGGGTTTACACGTCCCACAAAATAGTTAGTTTATTAGTTAGTAATCCCAAATTATAGTGTTTGGGGTAAAGGTGGAATGTTCAATAATAAAACCTTGTTTGATAATATTACTTTCTTATTATTCCGCTGCGTGATTCAATATTATCTATAAAACTGATCCTAGATGAGCTTAAAAGATTCTCAACATGTGGTATCAGAGCCTCGGGGCTCTTGATCTAGGATCACAAGGTTTGTTTTGATGTCGTGTTCAAGTTTTTGGATTTATTGAAGATGTGATTACGAAGACGATTGATTATCACTTATTTGATGTTGTAGTTGAGTTTCACAAGTGCGTGTTCTTATCATATCTTAAAGTGGGTGTTACACTTTAAAGATAACTTGTTCGTTTTATATGGTGTTGACGAAGACTTGAAGAATCTAGCAATGTGTGATTTTTCTTATGATGCTCAATGCGCACATTGGCTATCACATAAGAGATTATGTTTTAGTGCTTAGTGTCTCATCTAGTTGAGGATTCTTTCAAGAGGTTACGGTCTACTTATACTTCTTGGTTCAGTAGTTTGGAGTCACGTGGATAAACAAGACATATGACATAAGTTTGGGATATTCAACTTCTTCATCAAATTCGTTATACTCAGTTTTCTTCATCAGTAATCACTACAAAAAGCCTACAGAATTGATGATGTTCATGCACAGTTTCAGGGGAAGGTCATTACTACTGCTAGTCATTATTAATACTGGTAGTTTAAAATTTCTACTGCTTGAGTTCATTATTTGTGTTGAACTTCATGGGGGGTAATTTGAGGTAGTAGAAAGCTTGGATTAAAAGTTTTGATATATGATTTGAAATTGTAAAGATCAAAGTTGCTTATATGTTCCCTATTGGATGAAGACAAAAAAGGGAAGATGATTATATGATTAGCAACTTATAGATCCTGTGGTGGCATGGAATGGAGATTGATAACTTAAGGGAGGATCTTAAGTTAAGGGGAAGCAATTTACAAAGGAAGATTGTTTCATTCAGGGAGATCCATGATCTCAACTTCAGGGGAAGTTCGTGCAAGAATTTGTTTGTTTTGTCATCATCAAATAGGGGAAGATTGTTGGGATTTACAGATTTGATGAGACAAAAGAATAAAAGAATGAAACAAGAAGGACTAATTCAGCATTATGGGATTCTAGAAGACTTGAAGTCAAACAGTAGTTATCTTCTCATTTAATGCAGTCAAACAGCGATTAATGCTGATTGAAGATTAATTACAACTTGAAGATTAATGCTGATTTAGTTTCCTAATTATTTAGTCAACCATATTAAATACATTGACTAAGTATTTAATATAATTGTTGACTGGAATTAGCTTTCTTTGTAAGTCTTGATCTCTCCCTATATAAAGAGATCATAGACATAGGTTTAGTACATCCAGAAACATAGAGCTCTCCAATGAGAGTCGTCTAGCAAAGGGGTGTGTGTGTGCATCATAGATAGAAAACGTGTTGTTTGAGTGGGTTTACACGTCCCACAAAATAGTTAGTTTATTAGTTAGTAATCCCAAATTATAGTGTTTGGGGTAAAGGTGGAATGTTCAATAATAAAACCTTGTTTGATAATATTACTTTCTTATTATTCCGCTGCGTGATTCAATATTATCTATAAAACTGATCCTAGATGAGCTTAAAAGATTCTCAACATGTGGTATCAGAGCCTCGGGGCTCTTGATCTAGGATCACAAGGTTTGTTTTGATGTCGTGTTCATGAAGAGAAGAAGATAGAATTTTCTGTTTTTGGATTTATTGAAGATGTGATTACGAAGACGATTGATTATCACTTATTTGATGTTGTAGTTGAGTTTCACAGGTGCGTGTTCTTATCATATCTTAAAGTGGGTGTTACACTTTAAAGATAACTTGTTCGTTTTATATGGTGTTGACGAAGACTTGAAGAATCTAGCAATGTGTGATTTTTCTTATGATGCTCAATGCGCACATTGGCTATCACTTAAAGGAGTTACGTTGTAGTGCTCAGTGTCTCATCTAGTTGAGGATTCTTTCAAGAGGTTGCGGTCTACTTATACTTCTTGGTTCAGTATAAGTTTGGAGTCACGTGGATAAACAAGACATAAGACACAAGTTTGGGATATTCAACTTCTTCATCAAATTCGTTATACTCAGTTTTCTTCATCAGTAATCACTACAAAAAGCCTACAGAATTGATGATGTTCATGCACAGTTTCAGGGGAAGGTCATTACTACTGCTAGTCATTATTAATACTGCTAGTTTAAAATTTCTACTGCTTGAGTTCATTATTTGTGTTGAACTTCATGGGGGGTAATTTGAGTCAGTGGAAAGCTTGGATTAAAAGTTTTGATATATGATTTGAAGTTGTAAAGATCAAAGTTGCTTATATGTTCCCTATTGGATGAAGACAAAAAGGGGAAGATGATTATATGATTAGCAACTTATAGATCCTGTGGTGGCATGGAATGGAGATTGATAACTTAAGGGGAAGATCTTAAGTTAAGGGGAAGCAGTTTACAAAGGAAGATTGTTTCATTCAGGGAGATCCATGATCTCAACTTCAGGGGAAGTTCGTGCAAGAATTTGTTTGTTTTGTCATCATCAAATAGGGGAAGATTGTTGGGATTTACAGATTTGATGAGACAAAAGAATAAAAGAATGAAACAAGAAGGACTAATTCAGCATTATGGGATTCTAGAAGACTTGAAGTCAAACAGTAGTTATCTTCTCATTTAATGCAGTCAAACAGCGATTAATGCTGATTGAAGATTAATTACAACTTGAAGATTAATGCTGATTTAGTTTCCTAATTATTTAGTCAACCATATTAAATACATTGACTAAGTATTTAATATAATTGTTGACTGGAATTAGCTTTCTTTGTAAGTCTTGATCTCTCCCTATATAAAGAGATCATAGACATAGGTTTAGTACATCCAGAAACATAGAGCTCTCCAATGAGAGTCGTCTAGCAAAGGGGTGTGTGTGTGCATCATAGATAGAAAACGTGTTGTTTGAGTGGGTTTACACGTCCCACAAAATAGTTAGTTTATTAGTTAGTAATCCCAAATTATAGTGTTTGGGGTAAAGGTGGAATGTTCAATAATAAAACCTTGTTTGATAATATTACTTTCTTATTATTCCGCTGCGTGATTCAATATTATCTATAAAACTGATCCTAGATGAGCTTAAAAGATTCTCAACATGTGGTATCAGAGCCTCGGGGCTCTTGATCTAGGATCACAAGGTTTGTTTTGATGTCGTGTTCATGAAGAGAAGAAGATAGAATTTTCTGTTTTTGGATTTATTGAAGATGTGATTACGAAGACGATTGATTATCACTTATTTGATGTTGTAGTTGAGTTTCACAGGTGCGTGTTCTTATCATATCTTAAAGTGGGTGTTACACTTTAAAGATAACTTGTTCGTTTTATATGGTGTTGACGAAGACTTGAAGAATCTAGCAATGTGTGATTTTTCTTATGATGCTCAATGCGCACATTGGCTATCACTTAAAGGAGTTACGTTGTAGTGCTCAGTGTCTCATCTAGTTGAGGATTCTTTCAAGAGGTTGCGGTCTACTTATACTTCTTGGTTCAGTATAAGTTTGGAGTCACGTGGATAAACAAGACATAAGACACAAGTTTGGGATATTCAACTTCTTCATCAAATTCGTTATACTCAGTTTTCTTCATCAGTAATCACTACAAAAAGCCTACAGAATTGAAGATGTTCATGCACAGTTTCAGGGGAAGGTCATTACTACTGCTAGTCATTATTAATACTGCTAGTTTAAAATTTCTACTGCTTGAGTTCATTATTTGTGTTGAACTTCATGGGGGGTAATTTGAGTCAGTGGAAAGCTTGGATTAAAAGTTTTGATATATGATTTGAAGTTGTAAAGATCAAAGTTGCTTATATGTTCCCTATTGGATGAAGACAAAAAGGGGAAGATGATTATATGATTAGCAACTTATAGATCCTGTGGTGGCATGGAATGGAGATTGATAACTTAAGGGGAAGATCTTAAGTTAAGGGGAAGCAGTTTACAAAGGAAGATTGTTTCATTCAGGGAGATCCATGATCTCAACTTCAGGGGAAGTTCGTGCAAGAATTTGTTTGTTTTGTCATCATCAAATAGGGGAAGATTGTTGGGATTTACAGATTTGATGAGACAAAAGAACAAAAGAATGAAACAAGAAGGACTAATTCAGCATTATGGGATTCTAGAAGACTTGAAGTCAAACAGTAGTTATCTTCTCATTTAATGCAGTCAAACAGCGATTAATGCTGATTGAAGATCTCATTCAATGCAGTCAAACAACGATTAATGCTGATTGAAGATTAATTACAACTTGAAGATTAATGCTGATTTAGTTTCTTAATTATTTAGTCAACCATATTAAATACATTGACTAAGTATTTAATATAATTGTTGACTGGAATTAGTTTTCTTTGTAAGTCTTGATCTCTCCCTATATAAAGAGATCATAGACATAGGTTTAGTGCATCCAGAAACATAGAGCTCTCCCAATGAGAGTCTAGTAAACGTGTGCGTGTGTGTACACAGTATTTATTAGTTAATAGTTATTTAGCTAATAGTTAGTTAGTAGTTCTAAAGTAAAGATTTGGGTCAAGGTGAACACGTATGATAATAAAACCTTGTTTGATAATATACTGTTCTTATTATTCCGCTGTGCATATTTATATTATCTGTAAAACATATCTTAGATGGGCTTAAAAGATCTCTACAATCCTCACCAATGACATCTCCTAACAAACCCACATCCAAACCATCAAAGGTAGCCAAAATAAGTGTGAAACCCATTTAGAGGAAAAAACCAAACCTTTGCAACACATTGAATGTGCTCAATGCAACTTCACCAATGCCAAAACCACTCACTCCTCATCATGAACCAACTCAAGAAAACAATCACCCCAATCAAGCATTACTAAATCCTTACTTCAAGGACACTACCAAATCACCACAAGTTATCTCACATCCTCCATCTCCTATTTCACCTATCTATTCACATGTTACTCATACTCAAGCTCCACCTCAAAGTGACAACCAAACTCAACACACACCACCTCTATCTCCAAGTAGAGAAAGCTTAGTTGATGGCATTAATCAACTTCAAGACCTATCAAACCTCTTAGCCATGCATCTATCTCAACAACAAAACAACATTTTCTCATCATCTTACTCTCCAAACCTACCACACACCCTCAACATTAACCAAGTTGAAACCCATGTTAGGTATTGCCCTTGTTGCATCTTCACCCAAAAACAATTTCTTACTTTAAGTGAGGATATCAATTGGATTGAATTCCTCCTCACTCGACCTCATCCATCTCCTAGAGTTCAAAGAGAATATCCTTCCACAACCGCCTCCGCTCCAAACTCTCCAACCAACTAATCTCATAATTAGCTTTAAATAATTGTCAAACCCTTTTGTGTCGCAAGCAAGTAAAAAATCCTTCTATGGCTACTTAGGATTTTTCTTTATGTATTAATATGCTTCTAAAGCATATTTGTTTTTCCATTTATGTATGCTTGTGTGTTGTTCACACACATTGTCCTAAATGAATAAAGTGTCTTTTGCTTTGATGTTTGCTTGCACTTGTCATATTTTTCCTTCCTTCTTGCTACATGTTAGAAATATGTGTATTGTTCTA
>BQNB010046532.1:0-43643 GCA_026074375.1 Tanacetum coccineum
GCATATTCTCAAATCACGTCGCTACCTGCGACTATCCATAATTTTTTTTAAGGCAACACGCACTACACTAAGGCAAGCATGGCCAACATCAATCAATCACCATTATCCGTGACAATTTCACTTACGCTCTCGAGGCATCTCACACTACTACTACTAAGGCAACATGGCAATCCTAAAATCAACATAATCTTAATTTAAACACTCGCAAGTGTTCTCATCACTTTACATCTTATCATTTTCAGGTGGTCACATTACTCACACATCCCTTCCCTCCTGTAACATAACTTTTGGTAAACTAACCCCATCATTTCACATTCCTTTCTGAATTAAGCATAGTTGATCATGCTATGCATAATTTAGGAAAAATACTATGAACTGCTCGGATTATTTGACTTTAGCCATGTTCAAGGTTTTACTAAAATAGACTTCACTTTCTGGTTATAGTTGTGTTTTTTATTATATAAAAACTGGCATTCTCTATTACCTTGGCTCTGATACCAATCTGTCACACACCGTCAGTGGCGGAAACACGGGATGCGACGATACCATTCATCGCACAAGATACAAGATCAGACACATTACAATTTACATTCATAAAACTTGAGTTTACAGAAAATTTTGTACAAGTTAAGAACTTGACCAAATACAATAATCATAGCCATCTCGACCCAGTCCCCTTAGGTTACATCCTTTCTCTTCCAAACAATCATACAACGCATAATATTCACATAGCAGTCATAAGCACATAACTTGTCCCAAAAACAAAACCACATTTCGCACAGATCAATTCAAAACATTTCAAACACATTTTAGTCTCATTTTCCCCCAACGGAAAAAACAGTAAAAAGTGGGGCTACAAGAACTCACCTCAATCAGCAATCAAAAGCAACCGCACAATCTCAAATAAAGCAGGACACAATAAATCTCTACGCAAGCGCACAATGTACCCGACAACGACCTAAAATAATACTCACTATATCAATACCCGTACAAGTTATCTTATTGTACAAGTGTTCGCCTTAACTCACGCAAAATCCTCATTTTCATCCCAAAATCCCATTTTAAATTCATATCATTCCAAACTCGTCATCTCATACCGTTAACTCATCATAAAACCGCCGTCTTATTACCAAGACTTTATCTCGTTATCAAAACTTTACTTCATATTATGGTTGTGTGGTAATTACGCGAAAACGACTCAAAAACACTTGGGCAAAGTGCGACATCACTACAATACAGCTCAAACACCTCAATCCGTTAAACGGTACAATCGACCAAAATACTCCGCGAAAAACTGACGAAAAGAAATGAGCAAGAGCTCAAAAGCCGAAGATAAATAATCCACATTTCCGTAATCGATACGATATATATATATATATATATATATATATATATATATATATATATATATATATATATATATATATATATATATATAAATACTAAATTCTTCAAATAAAATAATAATATTTTATCACTATTTTCGTCTTATTATCGGGCTAACGGGGTACAACGTCTCGTCATTAAATACGTCCAATGGTTTTCGTTTCGACACTAAATCTCCCATAAAACTTATCCTTTACTTTCACAAATAAAATCGACACAACGATTATAATTATTAAATATATATAAAAAGTTTCGAGAATTTACGACTTTTCGCCTTGTATTAAATCTTTAAGTAAAATGACTATATATCATCAAAATATCGAAAACTTCGTCTCTTTTTAACACAATCTCTAAGCATATAATTCTTTCGAAAATTCGGCATCACCCGTACGTTTTTACGACTTTTTCCAAGGTATTAAACCTTAATCCAAAACACTTTTTCACAAACCCGACATTTTCCGACAAACTCCATATCAATACCTTCAACACGTTTTATCAAACCGTAGCAAAATAGTCCCTTTACATTCGACAAGTCCAACAAAATCTGTCTCTTAGTCCAAAACAATACCTTTAGTCCATTTATAAAGTTCACAAACTCATTTACTTGTTATTGGGTCATAAGGCCCATTATGGTCTCAAATACTTAGCCCGATAGCGAAACTTATTTCATACTCCTTTACATAATTCCAAAATACCAATCGAAACCCAATGGGTCTTTAGCCCATTAAGCCGAATTAAAATAAATAAGCTAACCGCTCATAAATAAGCAAAACCAAATAAGCCAATTCGAATACCAAATAAGCTATAAGCTTAATATATAAGCCGAAAACCAAATAAGTCATAAGCCGTTAATATAGGCCGAAACCAAGTAAGCCATAGGCTTATCAAATAAGCCAAAAATCAATAAGCCAAAGCCAAGTGGGTCGAGCCCAACATGGCGTCGGACCAACGCAAACCAAACGGACCCTCGATTGGGCCGGACTAGCCAAACGCACCCTATTTGGGCCGGATACAAACCAAACGCACCCTTGTCGGGCTAGAAACAAACCGGACGCACCCTTGTTGGGCCGGTCCAACAAAACATCCCATACCAAAATCACATAAGCCCAAATAAGCTATATCCTAGCTTATTGAATAAGCAAAACTTCCAAATAAGCTCTTATAAGCATTTTTATAAAATGAAAAATTACCACAACAACCATTTTATTTAAACTCAAAAACCTTTTCTTCCTTTCCTTCTTAAACCGACGCATAAACACCCCTTTTTATATTTTTGATTTCAAGTTTCGATCTTTTGGGCGATCAACTTGTACAACTAGCGTCTAGACATCACCATAATCACAAAAGTACAACTTAAATTCAAATTTTTATAAAAACTTACTTGTTTGATGAGCTTGGTTCGATCGAGACGCGCGAATAAAACTAAAAACTTTGTTTCTTCAACCCGAAACTACTAGCTAACAACCCAATAATAAAATCTTAACCCGTATTCTTGGCAAAATCTTCAAAATCTTTGCTTTTTCTTCTCCTTTGTGGTTCGGCCGGATATAGAGAAAAAAGAGAGAAAGATATTTTTTTGTTTTGATTTCAAAATGATGCATGTATGTGAAATGGTTGAGGTGGTGGAGGTATATTATGGTACTAGGTGAGACATCATAGCAAAATTTTAGCCATCTTGTCCCCTTATCCCCTAGGCGTCCAAAATGGGATCCAAGGAGGGTCTCGGGTCTTTCTTTTTGTGTCGGGATCACTTAAAAGCTAAATTTTCATCTATTTAAAACGTCACCCAAACTTAGTTATCATTTCCATTGCGTTTAAAATCATTTTTCCATAAACCTGGATTATTCATACGACACTTATCACCTTAAATAGCTACAAAAATCCATTTGAGCCGTTAACGACCGACTCCGGACCGAAAACATGAATTTTTGACAAAACTCAACCGAACCTTGCTCACCCATTTAAAAACACTTCAAACCACAAAATATAGCTTGGAAACTTATATTCACCTTTTTACGACCGTAACGGTCTTTTACCGAATTTCACGAAAACAACCGTTTTTCTGATAACTTTCAAATCTCACACTCACGATTTACAATTTAAATCAACGTTATTTCGTTATTATGAATTTATTAAATAAATAAACCCATTAACACATTCCCAACCTCATAAATCTCCACACTTAAATAAACTGTCGTGCCGGTACGCGCTGCGTGACGATTTTTCGCTAAACGCGGGAAATCTTCCCGGAAAGCACTGAAAACCTCAAAACCACTCTAAAACAGGAAAACGAATCATAAATGATTCATTTACGAACTCCACACTTCATCAAACTCCCGATTAAACCGAAACCGCTTTTACGCAAAATAGACAACAGAAGTCAACTTTTTAGCTTTCATCAGGAAAACTGACATGATCGAAAGACTTCAACATGCAAAACTATAATATTTTATAATACTTAACCCTGAAAATATTACCGGTTATCACACTTTAATTTACCTCGGCAAGTAACACGACTATGAGGTGTTTGTCTTTGCATTATAAATCTGATTATTTGCTTATCACGTTTTGAAAACGCAATTAATCGGTTTTGAGTGTTTGCCATAAAAATGGTCTCAAGTTCTCTCTTCTTTTGAAAAAGAAGGCTTGAACATCGATAGTTTAAAGGCTTTCAACCTTGCTCTTCTTCAAAAGTGGCGTTGGGGGATGTTCTCATCTCCAAACACTATGTGGGTTACTACTTTCAAGGCGTTACATGGTCAAGAGGGTGGTCTGGATAATCATTGTTGTAACTTTAATGGCACCCGATCTAGGATTGTTGGTACTTCTAACTTTCTGCACTCGAAAGGTATCTTCCCTCTTAATTCTTTTTGTTTCAAGGGGGGATGCAGCACTCGTATTCGTTTTAGGAAAGATATTTGGATCGGTGATTCTCCTCTTCTTTCCCGGTACAACATACTCTATAGATTAGATCAAGACAAAGACTGCCTAATCATTGATCGTATTGTTAATGGTCAATGGCATTGGAATTGGTCTAGGGCTAATATTGGCACCCGAAACACGGCTTACTTGAGACATTTACTGATGGAAATAAGTCAGATTGATCTTAGCATAGGCGATGACACGTGTACTTGGTCGTTGGCTGATGATGGTATTTTTTCTGTTAGAAGTTCTAGACGTCTCATTGATTCGAAGCTTCTTCCCTCCATTCAGACGTCGACTTTATGGGATAAGACTTTTATGGATAAAAATTCTTCCACAAAGAATAAACTATATCTTATGGAGAATATCATTAGATCGGCCTACCCCAATCAGATAAAACCTTTCGTCCCGTGGTATTGATATTCCTTCTATATCGTGTTCCTCGTGCAATGGTAATGTGGAATCCGCCGACCACGTTTTTTTAATGTGATTTGGTTAAAGAGATTTGGTCTCTTGTTCGCAAATGGTGTGATCTTTCTTTTCCTCCATTTTCGTATTATGATACTTGGAAAAGCTGGTTTTGTACGTGGCATGCCCCTAAAGTGAAGTCATGTCGTTTATATGTAATTTTTGCAGCTTTCTTCTGGTGGATATGGAGATATCGTAACAGTATTATTTTTTGTGTTGATCCGATAAAGAAAGGTGATCTCTTTGATAACATTCGTGCCTCATCTTTCTCTTGGCTTTCTCATAGGGGTCGTGTTCTGTGTAATTGGGTTGAATGGCTGAAGAATCCTTTGTTGCTTGCGGGTTCGTGATGTTGGTCTATTGGAGTTGTAAGCTTTTGTTTTATGTAAGGAACATTAGCTTATTCGTTACTTTTTTTAATTTTTTTCCTCGAGGCTTGTTTGGGTCTTTACCAAAAACACTCTGGAGTGAAAACCGGTGGCTCGGCCTCCGTGAGTGGGGGTTTTTCTCTAGTCTCGGTCTCCTGTAAATGGCTAGAGTTTTTTCATCCCTTTTGTAGGCCTAGCAGTTAAAGTCTCGGGTAGAGTCTAGTTCATGTAATTGTCTAGTCTGTACATTTTCTGCTTCTAGCGTCTTGCTAGTAGCTTCGTTTTTAATATATATTTCTCTTTGCCGTTCGATTAAAAAACATAAGCCTTTTTATAATACAAAAACCATTAACGTACTTTTTTTAAACATCAAGATCTTACGTGAGATATAACAAGAAAAAGAACCCGTGCGTTGCGGCGGAGCTAATTTTTTCCCGAATAATTTTTTTTTTACGTTTCAGGGGGTTTTTTTTTGGCGATGCGTTATGGCGGGGCTAATTTTTAATATTTTCTTTTTTTTGTATGATTCGAGGAAAAAAATTTGCGTTGGGACGGTTTTGTAAATTTTTTACGGGAAATTTTGTGTAAGAAAATCGTAAATAGTTAAAAGGTGAGGGTCCGTTTTCTATTTATTTTTTTTTACTTTTGGCAAGATTTTGGGCCAGATTTTATGCGAATTTTAGGCTAGTTTGTCGACAAATGTGTATATTTGTAAAAAAATAAATTTATATGGCTTATGTGTTGGGCCTCATGTTTAAAGTGTTGCCCTAAAGTGAAGTCACGTCGTTTATATGTAATTTTTGCGGCTTTCTTCTGGTGGATATGGAGATATCGTAACAGTATTATTTTTTGTGTTGATCCGATAAAGAAAGGTGATCTCTTTGATAACATCCGTGCCTCATCTTTCTCTTGGCTTTCTCATAGGGGTCGTGGTTTCGTGTAATTGGGTTGAATGGCTGAAGAATCCTTTGTTGCTTGCGGGTTCGTGATGGTGGTCTATTGGATTTGTAACTTTTGTTTTATGTATGTTAACATTAGCTTATTCGTTCCTTTTTTTAAAATTTTTTTCCCTCGAGGCTTGTTGGTGTCCTTCACCAAAAACACCAAAAACACTCCGGAGTGAAAACCAGTGGCTCGGCCTTCGTGAGTGGGGATTTTTCTCTAGTCTCGGGTCTCCTGTAAATAGCTAAAGTTTTTTCATCCCTTTTGTAGGCCTCGCAGTTAAAGTCTCGGGTAGAGTCTAGTTCATGTTATTGTCTAGTCTGTACATTTTCTGCTTCTAGCGTCTTGCTAGTAGCTTCGTTTTTAATATTTATTTCTCTTTGCCGTTCGATTAAAAAAACATAAGCCTTTTTATAATACAAAAACCATTAACGTACTTTTTTTAAACATCAAGATCTTACGTGAGATATAATTACCAAGTTTATTTTTACCGTTTGAATGGGTTCAATTGCAACTTTGTGACCACTATTAACGTTGTGACCACTATTAATGCGTACACATGCATGCACAAACCCAAAAACATTCCTTGGACTTGGGTTCGTTGGCACCTATTTCCAAGTGGTCCATGAGCAATTTGTTCATCCCAAGTGAAAGGCAACTTGGGAGAGTCTCATAGTCCTGTGAGATGTCAATTAGTGTGAAATACATGTGATATTAAAATATATGATTTCCAGAATTTGAGTTTTCAATTATGTTTCACCTAGCTAAAAACTTCAATATTTGATGCAACAATTTGGAGTAAGACTTATTAGAAAAATCCAAAAGGCAACTCTCAACTAAAGCATATGTGAACTGTACCTTTAGATTTCTTTTTCAATTATTGTCTCGTAAAGCTATGATGAAATAATTCTTAAAAGATAACTCGCTGTTTTTATAAATATAGAATTTCAACAAACTTAGTCTAGAAAAAGTTAGTCACATTGATTAAAGAAAGTAAAACACTTGAAATTTAAATAATCACGAGTTGAATGCAGTTGTCTAACCATAGCAATTTGAGTTCATAATACTCCAATTAATAAAATCACAAATGTTTATGTCCATAGCTAACGGCAAGACATGTCGTTCTCAGCCAACAAAGGCCATTCATTTTAAGTAGTCGTAATCGCACCGACGACATGGATCCTATGTCCTCACTCACTATTTCCCCGGCTATCACAATTTACACGAGTGGCGATCACCTTATCATGTTTCATTTGTTTACATCATCGATACCAGACAACATATCCAGCATGGTTTGCGACCAATAACTTCTGATCAAATTAACGACGGCGAGTTTACCACTTATATAATCGGAAGCTAGCTACATTGTTGATCTTTTTCAGTTTTACACGAGATCAAACTCATATTAAGATAGGGAGTTAAAGTTACTTTGTCAAACACGTCACACGGGGGGTGATATTTTTAAGCACCGCGTGTCGTATAACTGTATAAGGCCCAAGACGCGTCCTTGGGTCTTATTACGACCATCCTTAGCTCGTAGTCTGAATATAAATTAACCCGACATTACTTATAATCATACGAATTAAATTTAAAAAAACATTGTCGTGTGGGAACTTAATGATTGTTATGAAATTTGAAAATGAAATTTCACTATCAATAAGGGGCATAAAATCAGTCACCATCCAGCAAAATTTGCATCCTTCTATAAATGGTGTGTCGGCAGTGATATGCCATTGTTATAAGAAATCAATGAGGTCATAAATATTTAATGTAGGGACATCTTAATTAATTTCGTTAATTTAAGCAAAAGCTTTACTCCATAACATAGTGTATAGCATATCACAGAAGGCATTTTGAAAGTTTATAATTCTAAGGGCATGCTTGGTTGGAGGTTATAGATACCAAAGAATGGGTAAAGTAATCAAAAGTAATGGTTGATTAGAGGTAATGTAATCACCCATTACCTTATAGTGGGTAATCAACCATTCCTCTACAATTTGAGGGGTATAAAAATTTATCATATTTTTTCCTCTAACTGCCATATTCCCTTCCTAATTTATGTATTTATCTAACTTTTTTCTCTTCTGATTTGGTTTCCGATTCATTGTTTTTATTTTGCATCCATTATAATTATATTAAAATACGTATTCATATGCATCACTTAGCTCAGATCTGTTAATTTATGATTATTTGTGCTTCAAAAATTTCTTACAGTAGTAACAGAATTTAATGAGTTTATGTTTATGTTTCATAACTTTGTGGTGCTTGTATTTGTATTGCCTACTTCATATGGATTTTATTTATGATGTTTAATGCTAGATTGGATAGAGTATGACATTGTTCATATTTATTTTGTTCGTAATGTTTTCTCCTTTAGAAATATTTTGCTAATTAGTGAAAAGAAATTGTTTTCAATCTTGAGTATTTCAACCAAGCAACATCGTATGCAATGGAATAATCATTGCATTCCTTTGCATTGCCATTGTCATTCCCTTTCCCATTCCTAGTTTTGAACCAAACAACATCGTATGCAATGATTTTAAATCTTCACACAACATATTAGACAATGTATGATTATCTACATGTGAAAATAAATATTGTGTCAATTCCATGTCATTATTTAAATGTCTAAGTCATAAATTCAGCCTGCTTTTCATGTAAGATTCAACCGTGATCAATTTTAATTTAAAACGCTTATCTTTAAAGCTAAGAGTTAATTTCATATATATATATGAATGGATCAAAACGGTTCAGTTAGTTTTGGGTGGGTGTATTTTGGTTCGGTCAATATTAAACAGTTCTGTTAGGTCCGGGTTGGTCTATTTTAGTCTGGTCAATATCGTGTCATTACAGTTTAAAAATCCTAATTTTCTTTTGTTGTATATTTTTTATTAGAAAAAAGGTTTGTGTGAGTTTGACTTAATAACTGTGCAGGGGGGGGGGGGGGGGGGTTCGCTTCATAATAATATATACTCCCTCCGTCCCAAAATTATAGTCCACGTTTCCTTTTTGGGATGTTCCAATTTAATTGTCCACTACTAAAAATAGATAGGAAAGTTTGATCAAGTTTACCATATTACCCTTACTTGAAATTGTAATTACAAACTTTAAAGAAGACTTTAATTAAATTAGCTAAGGGTAAAACTGTCATTCTGCTAAAAAAATAAGAAAGAGAAAGCTGTAATAAATGCACTTTTCTTAAACTTTGTGTTTTTTGTCGGGGGACAATAATTTTGGGACGGATGGAGTATAATATAAGTAGATATAAATAAGAATTCTACTGATAAACAAATAATAATTTTAACAAATTGCAACGAAACAGTAATACGAAAAATATTCAGGAAGTTATATATAGAAAAACAATGATGCGTATTCAAATACGACATAAGACATCTTTGTAAATAACTTTTGTCGTTGAGAGTGAATGGTTGATGTCTTTGTCTAAACAGAGAACCTTCAATCCTCTATTGCTTTTGACTCTTATCTGGGAATTGGTTCTCTATGCTTATCTGCAAACAAAGAAAATACCTTCCAATTAGTATACATTTAAGCAAAAATCTTATGTTAAGAATAACATCTGAACATACGGTTTAAGGAGGTACTTAACTTTGGGAATTGGTTCTCTTGACTATATCTTTCTATAACTAAAATGTGAGCCTATGAGTGTTTTCTTTAAGAATTTCACATGTCCCAACATATGCTCTTAAAACCAATTCTTGTGTGATCCATCACTCCAGATATTGCAAACGCATCAAGCAATATGTTATTAGTTTTTTGCGTTAACCTATTAGTAAATTATTTACCATTAAATATGTTGAAACAAATAACCACAAATGAGTAAATATTGAATATGGGAAGGGTGAATAGGCCGTCTTTTTTAAATGTTTCATAAGTTTGCGCTTCTAGATTATCCGTGAGAGGCTGCAATGAACAAAATAGCGCATAACTGCAATAAGTGATGGTGAAGCCAAGTAACATAATTCTTTAAAAAAGTTAATACACAAACAACTTACTTGCAACGGAGGTTGAAGAAAATCAATTTTTGGTTTGAAACTCTTAGTTCTCATTGTTTATATCTCATCTGCTATGGGATAGATATCAAAAGAAATAAAGAACCGAAAATACTTTTATTGTAGTCATTCTATATTTTATCTACATGTATAAAATACCTTGTAAGCTTTTGCCTAATAAATTGAGTCTTTTTTTAGTAAAACTTGAAAAAAATACACCTAAACTTTAAAACAACACAAGCCCCAGCCCCAGCCCCAGCCCATTTTGCCAAACATACCCGTAAACTACGAAAATGGTCCCTCTACTCTACTACATAAAGCGTTATACATAGGCTGTGTTTGGATAGGGGCTTTTAGGGGCTTATGGGGGCTTGGGCTTTTAAAATAAGTCGGCTTATAAAATAAGTCTCGTTTGTCACGCGGGCTTATGAAAGGGCTTTTAAAATAAGCCGGCTTATAAAATAAGCCCCATAATAAGGGCTAAAAACTTTAGCCCGGGGCTTTTGAATCATAAATTACTTATATACCCACAAAAATATCTAACATATACCAAAAAAAAATTAATTGTGTCCTTTTTAGTAATTTTGCAATAATAAGCCCCAGCCCCAGCCCATTTGCCAAACAAGTTTAAAAAAATACAAATTTTAATTTCAGCTTATAATATAAGCCCCAGTCCCAGCTCCAGCCCCAACACAAGCCCCAGCCCCAGCTCCAGCCCATTTTGCCAAACATACCCATTATAGAAATTGAATAGGTAAATTTCGTAGCCATTCCCTAAAAGTGTGTATATCTGACCTAGTTATCCAATCAAGCTAATTTACAAGTTCAAATCTGGATAGTCATTTAAATTTAGGTAGATTATGTTAATAAATTCAATGTAAATGTGAGGTCGTTTTGCTTCATGCCAAATGCCACATAACACAATCCCTATAATGAAATCAAGTATTTCAGAAATTGCTTCTAATACTTACGCTTGGTAACAACTGCTCTGTTTAAGGGCGTATATCTTAAAAACACTGTGAACATATGTTTGATTTTGCATCATTGAAGATGGTAATTAGAATTAAAAAAAACCTTTCATATTGTTCTGATTTTGATGGCTATAAATTACTCCTTATAATTTGTTTAAAAAGATTTCTAACTTAAATCTCTCACATATCATCACCTATTCTTATACATTTGCACAAATGTTATGTTCCTAATATTCTCTAACAATCTATATCGTTCAATCCTCGAGTTATGACATTTTCAACATTTGTTCGATATCTTACTTGACTAAACTTAATACCCACAAGCTAGCAGCAGTTATTTAGTTGTTACCTATTAATAGGAGCACACATACAATTTAAAGTAGGTTTTAATCTAATTTTACTTCCTTAAATGATACACAGCTTAAACTTCAACTTAAACAGGATGCCTATGAATGTAAATTTTATCAAGAAAAAAGCTATACGTGGGACTTAACTGTTTTATCTGATGCTTCCACTTCCCTTGAGTTTCTAAAGATGGCTTTTGGCAGATAGATTTGCCTTTGTCTGTAGTAATATGTACATTATCATGTGTCATTATAGGGCTCTTTAACTGAACTTTGTTCACTTCTCTATTCATATCGCACGTAGAGGCCACGCGAAGACTTGAAGCAGTATGCTTGGGCACAAGACTCATACACTGCATAGCAGAATCACATCAATTGTCAAGAGAAAAAGCCGAACCATTTGAAGCCAAAAGAAGAGAAATTAATCAGGTGGCGAAAGCATACATGCAGATTATTAAATGACGGAGCTCAAGAATCATCAGTAGTTATAGGATAATCTGCATTCTCTTCTTTTACTTTAACTATGGTCTGTGATATTGTATGTTCTTCCAAAGGAGTAATAATGACTCTTTCTTTTTCGTGTTTGGTTAACATTTAAAGAACTGCCCATTTCTTTCTTTTTGGCAAGTTAATAGACGTTAGTAAATTGAATCAGGTAAAGAGTTTGAAGGGATTCCACTGTCAAAGATTTTATTCGTTTAATCGACCCATTCCTTAGTAAAAACAGGTTTGAACTGTAGCATCTCTATGATGTAATAAAACCTCTCAACTGTCAAATATAAATGATGCAACAGCACCTGAAAGTTTTTTTACCATTAGCTCCAACAAACAGATCCACAGTTTAATAATTTACAGAGCCCAGTTCCTCTCAAATTCATAACTGATATGGAATTACACAGTTACCATCAGGTTTTTTTAGTCTTTGTAACCATCAGGGGTGTCAACATAGTGCAACTCGTTGGTCCAGCGCCATTTGTTCATCCACTTGATCTCATCAGGCCACGAACAGACAGAAGAAAGATTACCTTCAATTTCTGGGAGCAATTCTTTCACTGCCTAGGTAGCTTCTTCATTGAGAAATGACTGGTTTTGTAAAAGAAAAGTGGATCAGTGATCAGAATGTTATAGAGAATGCAATATCTGCCTTTTTCATGTATGATCATACAAAATGAAAAACAGAAAAAATGACACCATCGTTGCAACATTACCATAATCAAGAAACTCAATTGGAAAATCAGGTGTTTAATTACTTGAATTCATAAGTCGAATGACGTTCCGGATGTTACCCACCTATTAGGGTCGATTATACCCAAATGCAGTTATCAAAGCTAGCATACCCACTCATGACCCCATAATTCTTAATTATAGACTAATTTGCTAAATCAAATAATTATCCAAATAAAGCAGCTTGTCTTCAAGGAACCGCAGAAATCTTTCTGTGAGGACTGCTGTGTTAGCCACAACTTGGCTTTTCGGCAGCCGCACGTATCTAAACCCAAAAATAACAAAACAACACAAATTGAGAAGAGTTTCTGATAAGTACATTCATTTCATATATATGAAGAAAATAAAAGATGGTACGCACCTGATAACACTCACTTATTGCATCCTCAATACTTAGCAGAGTTATTATTTAGATGAGAACCTGTTTTACCTGCTACTTTGCCAAAATAATATAGTAAAATAAACATCTACATTAAAATAGTGCAAAAGGGCTCAACATTCAGATACTCGAGTATCCTATTATGCATTTTATCAAACAGCAGCTAGGCAGATATGGTATGCATTTTATCAAAACTAATACCTTCCCTCTTTCAACATGAGCATGAATATATAGCTACGTTACATAATGGAATCACAAATTAGGACGCACGAATCTACAGGGAAAATGGGATCTCTAGTCATCAACCTGCAACTTCTCATTCCACATTGGTCGGAATATTAATGATGGAGTATCCTAGGCGGTCTTCAGTATGATGCTGCTAATTATATCACACTATGGATTTTTAAAGCGCATTTGGAGCTTAGTGTGTGAATCATGGGCATAGGTCCGTCCTTATATATGCCTAAGATGTTTAGTTTCCGTTTATTTTAAATTTTACGCAGACATTTTTAATAAAAGGTTTATGGTGGGAGATTGTGGATGATTGCGATTTCCAGGCTATCTTATGTAGACTGTTGAGTGACCATGACCTCAACATCAGTTTCACACACAGATATATAAATGCATGTCTAATAGAACTAAGACGGTTGACCACTTGACCTGATTTAAAAAATGTAACATACCATAAACGCCCATAATTCAATATACAGTTTCATTTGGATATCATATTATAAAAGAACTCATGTTGCAACATCATACACGATATGGATTTCAAGCTTCTCAAGAGACGGACTTATCAAACCGATAACACCCCTACATAATTATGTACCTAAACGTATAATCACCTAGTCTTAAGTTTTCTAAACCGTGATCATTATAAAACATTGGTTTTAAATGACAAATAAGAATAGAGTGTATAAACTGGTCACAGACCTGATGAGGTTTGAATTTTTTCCAAACGGAGTTGTCAACAGAAAAGACAAGTTCAACTTTTGAAGGTAGTTTGCTGATAGAGCCACGTCATTCTTTCCAGGTAAATCAAGCCTAACACATCAAAGATTGCAATGGCGTAAGTATAAACATGTAACACTTCTATGAACACAACAAAATTGAAAGAATTAAGTACATACAGGGAATATAATTTCTTTTGAATAGAGTGAAGTTGCATACTTCTTTTCAGACTCTACACTATCCCCCTCAAGCAATGCAACTTTAGCATTATCGACTTTAACGACTCCCGTAACGTGAACTGACACATTTGTACGACCTCCAGTTGCATATTTACTTTTTAGTCCTGGGTCTGAAAGCATAATATGGTAAAAAAGAAATTAAATTAGGAGCAAAGAAAAAATTATTGCGGGACACAAAGAAAAAAACTAAAGCATAAAAGACGGAAAGGTATCAGTTTTGGATAAAAATGAAGTACCTCAAAAGCAAAAACATAATTCCCAATGTCAACACCTTCTGGCAAAGCATCCATCCAGCCTGCAAAATTATTATAAGTTCTAACATTATCCGACTATTATTCGGGTTTCAAAAACCTTCCATTCGATTTTATTGTTCTTCATAAATATGTTTGGAAAGTTAGCCACTAAAATTAATGTTGACAAGTCCTCAAAGCTTTTTCTTGCGGATTCTGAGTCTCGATGATCATGATCACCCACACTCACGTTTCTTAATTCTTCTTCCTTGTGGCTTTGTTTCATAGGATCATCATCGTCCGAACATATAGCCATGTCTTGTTCCAATGGTTCACTAAAACCGCTCGAGTAATTATGATTAACATTATATCCATGCTTTACTTATGCTATCCCAGCTATCTATAAATGAGCTATAAACTTTTGAACTATGGGTATTGGGGTTTCTGCATAAAAAGTAGAGAAAGATTAAACCATGCTAAGACAAATAAAATGAATAGGTGGATAATGTATACAGAACCCTATTATTGACCTTAGAAAGAAAACATACCGATGCTAGAAAGAACAAAGCCCGGATCGTAAGTCTTCTACTTCAATCCCAGATACTCGGACTCTTAAATTCTCACCAGGTCCTGCACTTCTTACTCTCGCTTCATCACAATATATAGCTAAAACTCTCACCTAAACCTGTAGAATTTACAAAAGTTCCCTCCCACTTATTGGTATTTGGAAGGAACATACAAAAAAGGGGGAAAATAAACTTATTGGTATATGGTTAAAGAAAGCACCTTGTTTGGCATAACCAGAAGGTTATCATACTCGTGTACACTGCCAGATTCTACTTTTCCCATAAAAACACTCCCTGGTTCGTTGACGGTATATATATAAAATACTACTAGGCAAATCCAAACTCTTCACCCTTGACAAAGGGAAAAAGTCAAGACCTACTTAGAAATAAAATATATAAGAATCAAATCAATAATAAAAAGATTCCGGAAGAGATATTCCCGGGTCGTATGTCCCAACGAGGCTGCAATTGAAATTTATCCTGGTTTGATGAGAAATTGAATGATAGAGAAACTGATATGATTATAACTAAAATTAAATAAATAAAATCTAGTTAGTTTACCCCCCCCCCCCCAGAGAGCGAAAAAAATATAGGAGATAGGGATTTAAAAACTACGGAAACAAAAATTAGTTTAGGGAAATCCTAATAAAATTAAATCTACATACTAAAATACGGAGAACAGAATCAGTATCGGGATAACCCTAAATATTAAAAAATTAAGAAAATAAATGCTAAATTAAATTAAAAATCAAAATTAAATTCTAATTTAAACTTAACTTGAAAAATAAGAAAACTAGAACTAAAAAGGAGGTCTTTGAATGTAAAAACGAAAAGAAACGGTTTAAAACGCTACCCGGTTAAAAACGGGTCTAAAACTGAAATTTAAGAAAAATTAAGCCTACACTAAATTTTATATTTTTCCTAGACACTAAATGACAAAAGAAAATTTTATAAAAAAGAAAAATATTTTTTTATTAATTTTTGGATTTTTTTATGAATTTTTAAAGATTAAAAACTAATTAAAACTAAGAAATTAGAAAAAGACAAAAAATAAAAGTTATAAAAATTCTGAAAAAATAAAATAAAATAAAGAAAAAGTTAACAATTCTAAAAATATAAAAATGCCCAAATTTTACTGTTTTAATTAAAAGTAATTAAACTAATTAATATTAAACCTAATTTAAATTAATTAAATTAAATAAACTAAAAAGGCTAACTGTTGTGTAAATCATAAGGACTAACAGTGAAAGGACACAAGGACAAACGGGGTAACAGGCTAAATCAACCAAGGGACTAACAGAGGTAAACTACAAAGAGGAAATTACACAAATGGTCCCTGAGAGAGAACCCCGATTACAAGGTGGGTCCAACTAGCTTATTATCAAAAAGCCAAAGAAGCAAAAGCTGATATGGGGATTAAGGGGAACAACTTTGTAAAAAGCACTTAATGCTTGTGGCTCACCGAATAAGCTAGAAAAGTGAGCTTTTTGGGCTGACAGAAACTTAATAAGCTTAAAAGCTTATTTGCTTTTTTCTTTGAGGTTTAAGCTAACAAAATAAGCTAAAATCTATGGGGGACAGTTAATAGGCTAGGGGAGTCCTAAATAAGCTAAGGTATCTAGAATAAGCCCTAAAATAAGCTAGAAATGAAATAAGCTATGGTGACAGTTTTTAAAAGAAAACAGAAAAGAAAAGGGAACTTTAAGCCTAGAATAAGCTAACTAAATAAGCTAGATAAGCTATAAGATTTTGGGGACTTAAAGAACAACTAATAAGCTATAAATAAAAGCAATAATAACTAAGAGCTTAATACAAAATAAGCTAGATAAGGAGTGCTGAATCTAGGTGCTCAGCACCAGGGGAAATGCAAGGCAGTGGCTTAAGGGCTTATTTGAGCTTATGCAAATAAACTCTTAAGAGCTTTTTACCTAAAACCAACCCCAAACAGATGAACAAGGGTGGCAAATGAGCTTATTTTCAGAACATAAGCCATCAAAAAGCAAGGAAACTCAGCAGTACTAACAACAGTACTACCAGTATTAACTACCAGTACTAACTTAAAGTTAGTACTGCTAGTTATAAGTTAGTACTGTTAAGTTAAGGTGAGTACTGTTAGCCTTAACGAAACACAATTAAACAGGAAATAAGCAAATAAGCTAAAACAGGACGTGCTTAAGCTGTCTACACAGCTTAAGTGGTTTAGCTCAATTTGTGGCTTATAAAATTTTGACAGAAAGCAAGGGAGACTTAAAAACTTATTTTTACACTAAAAAATTGATCAAAGTGGCTTATTAAACTCCACACACTCAGCCAAAGTGGGCTGAGTGGTTACAACCCATTGCAAACCCCATATGACCCATTTTGGGGTCTAAACCAAACACCCCCTTAAGTATAAGTTGTGCTTGTTTTAGGGGTAGGGTAAGGTGGGAAGAGGTGAGGGGTGAGCTGTAAGGGTACTTGGGAGGTGGTATTGGGAGAAAACCGTGGGAAAGGGTGGTATGGTTTTGGCGGGTAAGGTGGGTTCGACAGGGGTGGGTTGCAGGGTTTAAACGAAATGTTTGGAGATGGTGCAAAAACAGTCCCTCAACTTTGGCTCTCTTTTCATTTTTTATTAAGCCGAAATTCAGTTATAAACCAAGTTTGGAAAGTGACAGAATTGGTCCTTGTCGTTTTTATAACTAAAAGAAAAAGAGTTTAGGACAATTGCAAAAATGGGTCTTGGCTCTTTTATAGAAGTCCTTTGCCTTCTCTTTGTCTTGGGCTGTGCTTGTTGTGAGAGTAGGAAGCCTCACACTTAATCCTTGCCCCCCATTAGGCCCTTTCATCATTCTCAGCCAAGGATAGGGTCTTCGGGTTGTGTAATTGTGCCGAGGGAGAGGTATTATAGGGGCAAATGGTTGTGGGAGAAAGGGTATGGGTGAGCTGTGAGTGGGTACGGTGAGCTGGAAAGGTGGTTTTGGCCAAAAACCGTGGGAAATTGGGGTGGTATGGTTTTGGCGGGAGTGGGTTATGGCAGGGGTGGGTTGCAGGGTTTAAAAGGAAAGAATGGGGAAGAGGCAAGAATGCCCCCCCATCTTTCCTTCTCTTTTCATTTTGTTTAGCCCAAGTTTTCAGTTATAACATAGTTTAGAAAGTGACAGTTTTGGCCCTTGTGGTTTATAACTAAAATTAAAAAGGAGTTTGGCAAATTGCAAGAATGGTCCCTGCTGTTTTATAACTAAAAGAAGTTTGAAAATTTGCAAAAACAGTCCTTGTGTTTTATTAAACCATTTTCCTTATAAAATAACTTTTAAAACTTGGCATTTTTGGCCCCTTTTCTTTATTTTTTCATTTTTAATTATAAAACAAGTTTTTAAAATTTACATTTTTGGTCCTTGAGTTTTATAAAAAAGATGTTTTGGGCTATTGGGCTTGTATTGGGCCCACTGGGTTTGGGTTTGGGCCCAATAAGGTGTGTGAGCTTGTATTGGGCCCACTGAGGGTTAGGCTTATGTTATTGGGCTTTTTCAAGCCCAATAAGGTTATGAAGTGGGTTTTGTGTGTACAATGGCTGAGATTGGCTGTAACTGGGCTAGGATTGGGCCTTCAAAGTCTTCACAGTCTTTGTCAATTGCACACAAATGGGCTGTTGTAAATGATTGAGGGCCCATTTGGTCTTCACAGTCTTCATAAATATACTATTGGGCTTTCCCGGCCCATCAGATGGGTAAAGATTGCATTCAATAGTATTCTTCAGTATTGACTCTGACTTTGACATTTTTGGACTTTGGCCTTGATTTTGCACAGTCTTTTCCATTCCATGCTCAGTTTTGTCATTTTGGCTTGGTTTTCTGTCTTTTTGATGATATCCACTTCCTGCACAATACAAATGCAAAACAAACATATATTTGGCAGTTTTTGTCTGTTTTTGGTCATTTAAGCTCGTTTTTAGAGGTAAAAGATATGTGTAATTAAGCACTTATCAAATCCCCCAAACTAAGGTATTGTGTGTCCTCACGCAATGTTATGAAGTAAACACGTAAGCCCCGTTTTCACCATTTTCTGAATTTACACTAACTACAACTAATATTTTTGGATTTTCTCATTTTTTAACAAGTTTGACTTTCTTTATTTATTAATACTGGGATCATAGAATGAGAAGCGCCCGTAGAGTGATCTACGGATGTCCTGACGGATAAATTCATCGTCCTCGATTTTTCACAAGTTCCAAGCTAAGCAATTAAACAAGATCATTGTCGATATAAGTTTATATGTTAAGCCCTCATACTTATGACTTGTGAATTTTCAACTCCCAACATGGATATACGATTGAATGTGTGTACTCATTTTAATTTAACCATAGATCAACTTATTTTCATAGTCATAATTCAAAATGAATCATGACTCAAAGCAACAACTTATTAAGACTTCGTAACTTGATTTCGAGATTTAAACTTTAGAACTTTTTGCAACATATTCAACATTATAATCATAAGTTCGTGCTATGCACTAACACAACAAATGGTTATCAGTCCACCATGTCTAACAGACATAAGGATTGGCTAGTCCAGGAGCAAACGGCTCTTGGTAAAGACTTCTCAAATCCGTTAATGGCTGACAATTTGCCAAAAATTGTATGGTTATCAACTCACCATATCTGGTTAGTAAAGAGTTGGCTAGCCCACAAGTTTATGGTTTGTGGTAAAGGCTGTGGAAAAACCATAACTAGTCCATGAGGTTATGGCTCATGGTAAAGACAAATTGCAAATCCATATTAGATGGTTGACACTTTACCAAAAAGTGGATGGTACATCAACTCACCAAGTTTCATGTACAAAGAGTTGATATGGTAATCAATCCACCATGGAATTTACCTTTTCTAGGTGCCAAAGGATTGACTAGCCCTGAGCAAACGGCTACAGGTAAAGGCATATCAAATCCGTTTATGGCTGTAATGGTTTGCCAAAAACCATATGGTATTCAACTCACCAATGTTTCATGTACTGAGAGTTGAAATGGTTTTCAGTCAACCATGGACATGCACCTTTCTGGTGGCCAAAGGACTGACTACTCCAGAGTAAATGGCTAGCTAGTAAAGAGACATCAAATCCATTTAAAGTTTTAATGATTCACCTCTCACAGGAGTTAACACACCTGGAAATGATGAGAACAGTCTGAAACTATATGATTTGATTGCTGATATGAAGGGTTACTGAAAAGTTTTTGAAGAATTGTGGCAGCAAAGATCAAAAAGAGATGATTTGAAGAATTGCAGCTCAAGAATAATTTGAAGAGTTTTATTTTCAACATCCTCAGGAAGCTTAAATGGAAGACATTTGAAGAAACTTGAAGTTCACAAGTGAAGATCAAGTTAGGGGAGGATTGTTGGGAAATAGATTGTAAAAGACTTAATATTGGTAGTATAACAGTTAAGTCTGGTAGTATTAGTTAGTTCTGGCAGTACTAAGTTAAGTCTGGCAGTACTAAAGTTAGTACTGGTAGAGTGGCAGTACTATAGTTAGTACTGGTCGTATTTAGTTAAGTCTGTTTATGTAACAAAATAAAAGTAATAGTTATCTTAGAGATATTTTAGGAGATATCTTAGGAAAGGATATGTATTATTCTTTCACACGTTTTATAAAGCCTGCTAGGGTTTTCCTTGGTGTATAAAAGGAACCTTACGGCATACAAATAGATATTGAAGAGATATTGGGAGATACTACCCAAATAGATATTAAAGAGATATTGGGAGATACTACCCAAAGAGACATTTTCATGTACTTAGGCAATAATATATCAGGATAGCATATAGTTTAGAAAACACTTGCATTCATGGTTTATAGTAGGTATCACGGGATTATAAAGTATGTGAGGTTATGAACTCATTAAGTCTTTGAAAAGTAATCACATTGTTATAAGATAAACGAGTATATAAAAGAGTTTGTAAACAAGCATGTATCCCCCTCGCGGGTTTATAAAACATGTAAATAAGTAAAGGCGAGGTTATGAATCTCACCTTAACAGTAGAGTGATAGCAAAGGTATATGAAATGAAATGCGTCGGTATGGTAGTACGATGTTATCTACTCGGGCGGAAAGTATATCAACTTGAAAAGTAAATGGCTTCAACATGCAACACGCAACCTGAGGTAATATGTCAAGTCTTAGTTTGAATATGTTATTATAATGAATATCATCTTTGATTGAATTATTATGGAGTATTGTATCACCGTTCGGGCCATCATAATTCAGAGGTCATTCAGTAAACGTTTGAGGAGCTAGGGCACTTTAAATCGTAAACCCAACAACTCAGTCAGAACGTAATACCAAGATGAAACCCCTTAATATGAAGCTCCCTAGTATTGTGGTACGATATAGATCCGGAATAGAATTTTTAAAAGCACATCGATGATGAATGATATAATGGTTATATCATAAGTGGTTTTAAGTGTTTTGTTCAATATTTAGAAATGATAAGCACATCAAGCGTTAATTAAAGTTATGTCTTGTAAGGTTTTGAACATATTTTCATGCTTTTTCAAAATGTTACATTTTAGACCCTTAAGAATGAAATATGGAAAAATATACTCTTGGAGTTTGCACTTTTACAAGTTTGGTCCTTCTAGTTTAAAAGATATACAAAGTAAACCTTATACTTTGGAAAGTGACATAATAGACCCTTATAGTTATAACTTTGATAAAATGACATTTTAAGTCCCTTTAATTATAAGTTTCAGAAAGTTACGATATATACCCCTTGCATGGATAATATTTACAAAACAAGTCCGAACTGCCATGCAAGCTTATTTTAACATTCCAAAAGATATTTTCAGGTTATAGCTTATTAATATAGGCTAAAATATAAAGGTTTAATGTAACGAAAGTTTAAAATAACAATTCGTTAAGCTAGAAATCAAAACGGGTCGTTTTAGGGTTTAATAACGAAAACGCGTAGGTTTTTATTTCAAATTCATTCAAGACTTGATAAAGTGGTTATAATAACATAAGTTAAGCTTATTAGGATAGATTATAACAACATTTTATCATATTAGCTCATAGATTCAAGAAAAACATGAAATTAGGGTTTCTAGTGTACGGTTTTGGATCAAAATGGAAAATGAGCATGAATTGAGTTATAAAACTTTACCAAGAGTTTATGCATGATCATATGAACATTATAAGGGTATAGGAGCAGAAATGGAACATCAAGAGCCTGGGTTTGAGCTTATAGCTTGGAAACGGGTCGAAATCGGGACTTTTAGCTTCGTATGCCTAGAATAACGACTCCGGGGCTTCAAGGCTTCAATATTTCTCTTGATTACTTCTATTGGGACCTCTTAGGAACTTATTGAGCAGATAATTGCTGCTATTGTGGGTTATAGAAGAAGATGTGGGGGATGAATTGAAATGAAGGTATGTATGGCTATTTATAGGGCGAATTCACCTTGGTGGCCAAGGAAACTTGGAGGTTTTGTTTAGGACATGCGGAATGTGACAAGGATCAGCTATGGTGAGTCATGGAAGGCTAGAATCCAA
This sequence comes from Tanacetum coccineum, assembly GCA_026074375.1. Classification (NCBI taxonomy): domain Eukaryota; kingdom Viridiplantae; phylum Streptophyta; class Magnoliopsida; order Asterales; family Asteraceae; genus Tanacetum; species Tanacetum coccineum. Next base: position 22,515 of record BQNB010046532.1, read on the forward strand.
GGTGGAAGTGTTGAAGAGGGTTTATGTGGAGATTTTGTAGTCGCGGCTCATTTTAGGCAACAAAGAGGAGATGTGGCTCGATTAGTGTCCAAGGATTCAAAGGAGGTGCTTGTAAGCAGCTTAGAGGTGAAGTAGGAGAGTCATCAAGGTGCTTGGATGCAAAGTTATCCTTGAAAGGTGGTTTGGTTTTAAAATAGGCGAAAATAAGTAAAATATGTTGCGGGTTAAATTAGGGCACGCATAGGGTTTTTAAGCTTCCAATTCATGTACAATGATAGTATAAGCATGGATTGATGATTATAAAGATTGTATTATGAGTTTAGGACATAATTGAGTTAATGGTTTGTGATTGGAAAAAATAAGTAAACGGATCGAATGTTCACATTAGGGCACGTTTAGGGTTTCTCGGCTTTAATTCGTATATAATTGAAATGAAATGATGAAATGATGATTGTATATGATTGGTAATGTTGTAAAATAAGTTATTACAACTTATTTGGGTAGTGGTTGAAGTTTAAAATGGATAAAAATCAATAAACGGGTCACGGGTTACTATTTAGCTTGGGTTAGGGTTTCTGACTTTGGTTTCTTGTAATTTCATGAAATGAGGATGAATATGGATTGTAAATGAAGTATATGACTTTCTTGTAACTTGTACTTGATAGATTATACAGGATTCTTTAGGAAAACAAAGGTAAAACGGCTATTTTGAATATCATGCATTAATGACTTGTACATTATGCTTTAAAGACTTGTACCTTAATTTGGAGGGAATGTATATTCAAATGAGATGTTATATTACTTGTACATGTGTCTTAGCAGCTTGTACATTCACTTTAGATATTAACCTTTCATGGAATTAGGGTTTAGAGGTATATGATAACGGTTTAAAGCCCGTTTTGATATAATGTTTCAATTGGTACATTATATGAGTAATGTACTTTGTATAAATGATATTAAGATATTGACTTGACATATTATCATGTTTGCTTGACATATATGTAGATAGGATTGACATAGATAGGTTGTGTGAGCTTGTTTACTTTAGTTATGCAAGTTGTGTTGCATATTGAGATATTGGTAATGTAAGTAATGTAATAAAGCGAAACATTTCTCCGTACAAATGTGATCATAATAAAATAGGTTGATTTTGCATTGATGAAAATTTTAGGTTGTTATACCAGACTTTAAGCTAACTGATGAAAGTCATGTTTTGCTCAAAGTTCCTAGAAAGGATAACATGTACAGTGTTGATTTGAAGAATGTTGTTCCTCAAGGAGGTCTCACTTGCCTCTTTGCAAAAGCCACATCAGATGAATCTAATCTTTGGCATATGAGGCTTGGACATGTAAATTTCAAAACAATGAATAAACTAGTAAGGGGAAACCTTGTAAGGAGTTTACCTTTAAAACTTTTTACAATTAATTAAACCTGTGTTGCTTGTCAGAAGGGAAAACAACACAGAGCTTCTTGTAAGACCAAAATAGTCAGTTCAATCAGCCAACCATTATAAATGTTGCACATGGATTTGTTTGGCCCAACATTTGTAAAGAGTTTAATGAAAAAGATGTACTGCCTAGTTGTCACAGATGACTTTAGTAGGTTTAGTTGGGTTTTCTTTTTAGCCACTAAGGATGAAACTAGTGAAATCCTTAAAACATTCATAACAGGCATAGAAAATCTAATAGACCTAAGGGTGAAAGTGATTAGATGTGACAATGGGACTGAATTCAAGAATAGGGTCATGAATCAGTTCTGTGAAATGAAGGGTATTAAGAGGGAATTTAGTGTTGCTAGGACTCCACAACAAAATGGAGTAGCAGAAAGGAAAAATAGGACACTAATAGAGGCTGCTAGGACTATGCTAGCTGATTCAAAATTGCCAACAACTTTCTGGGCTGAAGCAGTTAATACTGCTTGTTATGTCCAAAATAGGGTGTTAGTTATCAAGCCTCACAACAAGACCCCTTATGAACTTTTTCTAGGTAGAAAACCTGCCTTAAGCTTCATGAGACCATTTGGGTGTCCTGTTACAATCCTTAATACCATAGATCACCTAGGTAAATTTGATGGAAAGGCTGATGAAGGGTTCTTTGTAGGATACTCTACCAATAGCAAAGCATTCAGAGTATTCAACAGTAGAACTAGGATAGTAGAAGAGAACCTGCATGTTCAATTTAGTGAGAATACACCTAATATTGCAGGAAGTGGACCAAATTGGCTTTTTGATATAGATGCACTAACAAAATCTATGAACTATAAGCCAGTTGTTGCAGGGAATCAATCTAATGGTGCTATAGCGCGCTATAGCGTGAGTTTTTTTGAAGCTTTAAAAAATTTCATGGATTTGAGCTTATTTACAAGTATTTATGCTTTGGGTTGTATGGGCTTCGGGCTTAGTAACTCCGTTACTCAATTTTAAGCCTAGTAGCTAACTAATATTGACCACTCTATAAATATTTTTTGCCGCCTTGAGTCACGCCTTAAAAACGCTATGACGCAACGCCTCACGCTAAAGCTTGAGGCTTGGCTATGCCGCTACGCCACGCTTCACGCTATTTATAACCTTGAGTGAGACTACACCAAATATTGTAGGAAGTGGACCTAATTGGCTTTTTGATATAGATGCACTAACAAAATCTATGAACAATAAGCCAGTTGTTGCAGGGAATCAATCTAATGGTAATGTAGGTACAAAAGCATGTGATGATGCAGGTAAAGCTAGAGTGGAGACAATACCTGGCAAAGATTACATACTACTACCATTATGGCCTCAAGATCCACAATTCTCTTTTAGTTCAAAGGATTCCCCTGATGCTGGATTCAAACCATCAAGGGAGGAGGAAAAGAAGGATGCTGAAGATTTAGAGAATAAAGATAGTGAGGTTCCAAGTATAGAGGAGCCAAGAGTTAATCAAGATAAGGATGTAAATATCAACAACACTAACAATATTAATACTGTTAGTCCAACTATTAATGCTCCTGGCATAGAGGATAATGCTGATGATGAAATTATAGTCTATGGATGTGCTGATGATCCAAATATGCCTAATTTGGAAGAGATTGTCTATTCAGATGATGATGAAGATGTTGGTGCAGAGGCTAACATGACTAATTTGGATACACATATCCCTGTCAGTCCTATTCCAACTACCAGAATTCACAAGGATCATCCAGTTGAACAAATCATTGGAGATATAAATTCAACACCTCAAACTAGAAAGATGACAAAGCATGTGACTAACCATGGTATGTTTAGTTTAGTACAACAGAGGATCAACCACAAAGATTTTCAGAATTGTCTGTTTGCTTTTTTTCTATCACAAGTAGAACCCAAGAAGGTGATTCAAGCTTTGACAGATCTAAGCTGGATAGAAGCAATACAGGATGACCTTCTACAGTTCAAATTGTAGCAAGTTTGGACATTGGTAGATTTACCATATAGCAAGAGGGCAATTGGAACAAAATGGATCTATAGAAACAAGAAAGATGAGAGAGGTATTGTGGTTAGAAACAAGGCAAGGCTGGTTGCACAAGGTTACACTCAAGAAGAGGGATTAGATTATGATGATGTTTTTGCTCCAGTTGCTAGGATTGAAGCAATTAGGCTGTTCATAGCCTATGCCTCATTCAAAGACTTTGTTGTGTACCAGATGGATGTGAAGAGTGCATTTCTGTATGGCAAGATTGAAAAGGAAGTTTATGTCTGTCAACCTCTAGGGTTTGAAGATCCATAGTTCCTTGACAGAGTTTACAAAGTAGAAAAGGCTCTCTATGGTTTGCATCAAGATCCTAGAGCTTGATATGAAACCTTGTCTACTTATTTATTGGACAATGGATTTCAGAGAGGTCAGATAGATAAGACTTTATTCATTAAAAGGGTCAAAGGTGATATTCTACTAGTTTAAGTATATGTAGATGATATCATTTTTTGGATCTACTAAGAAGGTTTTATGCACTGAGTTTGAGAAGCTGGTGCATAAGAAGTTTCAAATGAGTTCCATGGGTAAGCTCACATTCTTCTTAGGACTACAAGTCACACAGAAAGATGATGGGATTTTCATCAGCCAAGACAAGTATGTGGATGAAATTTTTTTCAACTGTGAAGACATCAAGTACACCTATGGAGACTTCAAAGCCTTTGATGAAGGATGAAAATGCTGAAGATGTTGATGTTCACTTATATAGATCAATGATTGGCTCATTGATGTATTTAACATCTTCAAGGCCTGATATTATGTTTGGTGTACGTGCATGTGCAAGATTCCAAGTCACACCTAAAGTTTCACATCTTCATGCTGTGAAAAGAGTCTTTAGATACTTGAAAGGTCAACCTAAATTGGGCCTTTGGTATCCTAAGGACTCACCATTTGATTTGGAAGCTTATACTGATAGTGACTATGCTGGTGCAAGTTTAGATAAGAAATCCACAACAGGAGGTTGTCAATTTCTTGGGAGCAGATTGATTTCATGGCAATGTAAGAAGCAAACTGTAGTTGCCAACCCTACTACTGAAGCAGAGTATATAGATGCATCTAATTGATGTGGACAGGTGTTATGGATCCAAAATCAAATGTTGGATTATGGATACCACTTCATGAATACCAATATTTTCATTGACAATGAAAGCACCATCTGCATAGTTAAGAATCTAGTATTTCACTCAAAGACTAAGCACATTGAGATTAGACACCATTTCATCAGGGATTCATATGAGAAGAGATTAATTCAAGTGATCAAGATTCACACTGATCACAATGTTGTAGATTTACTCACAAAGGCATTTGATGTTAGTTGTTTTCAATTTTTGACTGCTAGCATTGGAATGCTTAATCTCTGAGGTGTTATTTGGATAGATAGATGATTGGAATGAGTTAGGAATACTACTTGGATGAAATTGAGGTTTATACAGGTAACTCAAGAGTTAGTGCTGCTGGCATGACTTAATGCTGCTGGGCGAAAAGTTAGTGCGGCCAGGCAAAAGTTAATACTGCTGGGCTAAGTTAGTGCTGCTAGGTTACCGTTGGGGTTAAAACTGCTGAGGGTGTCTTTTGTAAATTAAACGGTTACTTCACTTATAGGTTTGCTTAATTCACTATAAAATTGTTTTTTATCACACAGTAATCACTCTTAAATACTCTCACGCTCTCAATTTTACAAACCCTAACTCGATTTCATCACTAATATTCACATTTATCATCAATGGCAGCCTTAACCTTTGCTGATTCTCACAATATGGTGGCGTACTTGGAAAAATCAGAAGACAGTGATGATTTTGCAGAGATAGTTGATTTTCTTAATGCTAGTCCTATCAGGTATGCATTAACTGTAAGTCTAACAGTCTATGTGTCCTATATTGAGCAGTTTTGGTCGACTGCAAAGATCAAAACAGTCAATAATGAAACACAAATACGTACCAAAGTTGATGGCAAGACTATAGTAATAACAAAATCATCTATGAGGAGAGATCTTCACTTTGATGATGAGGATGGTATTACTTGTCTAACAAACACTGAGATTTTTGAGAATCTTCAATTGATGGGGTATGAAAAGCTCTCTAATAAACTTACTTTTCTAAAACCTTTCTTTTCCCCTCAATGGAAGTATCTTATACATACCATCTTGCAATGTTTAAGTTCAAAATCAACTTCTTGGAATGAATTTGGTACTAATATAGCATCAACAGTTATATGTTTGGCTGAGAATTAAAAATTTAATTTTTCTAAATTGATTTTTGATAGTATGTTAAGAAACTTGGATCCTAATTCTAAAAAGATTTTAATGTATCCAAGGTTTTTACAACTGTTTTTACACAATCAAATTAAAAATCTTGCAGCAGTTTTTAATGATGAATATGATACACCTTCTTATATTAAAAAGGCTTTTGCAAACATGAGAAGGCAAGGAAAATATTTTTCAGGTACAATTACACCATTGTTTCCATCTTTGCTGGCATCACAAGCAGTGGAGGGTGAAGGTTCATGACAACCCACTGAACCTCAACACACACCTACTACTGCTTCACTATCTCATGTTGAACCAATCCCTACTATTGCATCATCATCACACCCTAAAAAGACCCACAAACGTAAGAAAACTAAAAGCAAGGTCACTGAGATTCCTCAGTCCAGTGAGCCTACTAACCTTGATGCAGATAAGGCTGTCCATAAGGAGAGGGGAGACAGTGTGGAAAGGGCTACCACTCCTGCTACTAGCTTAGATGCAGAGTAGGGCAGTGGTAACCTAAATAGGACCCAATCCACGGCAATACCTAATGTTCCTTTTCCTTAGGGAATTAGTTTAGGTGGTAGTCCCAGGTGCCAAGAAGCCATGGGGGATACCATTGCTCAGACTAGGTCTGAGAGGGTATCTACACCTTCCTATGATTCACCTCTCCTAGGAGTTAACACACCTAGAAGTGATGAGGAAAGAATTAAACTTAAGGAATTGATGGATATGTGTACAAAACTGTCTGACAGGGTCCTTGATTTGGAGAATGTAAAGGATGCTCAAGATTTGGAAATTAAAAAGTTAAAAAAGAGAGTCAAGAAGTTGGAAAAGAAGAGAAAGTCAAGAACTCCACAACTCAAGAGGAGGTTATTCAAAGTCAGGATAGAGTCTTTTGCTGAAAAGAGTTTGGGTGATCAAGAGGATGCATCCAAACAGGGGGTAAATGAAATTAACCAAGAGGAAGGGATTTTATGGTTTCAAGAGGATTTAGAGACTCAGGGGAGGTATGGTCATGATACTGAAATTAATACTGCTAGTACATCAATTACTACTGCTAGTATTAATATTACTACTGTTGAACCTGTTATTATTGTCAATGCACCCGTTACTACTGCTGGTGTATCTGTTAGTACTGCTGAACCAAGTACTCCTCCAAGAACAACAACAACTTTTACTAAAGATGAAGATCTCATAATTGCTTAGACCCTTATGAAAATGAGAAGTGTGAAATCAAAAGAAAATTCAAAGGAAAAAGGAGTATCTAGTGAGACTGCTACAAGACTATCAAGAGGAGTGATTATGAAAGAAGCTAGTGAGACTGCTACAAGACCAATAGTACCACATCAACAACAACTTGATCCAAAAGATAAAGGAAAAGGCATCATGCAAGAGCCTGAGAAACTAGTGAAAGTGAAAGGCAAAGATCAAATTGAATATGATGCTGATGTAGCTCAAAGACTTTGAGCAGAGTTAGATGAAGAAGTCAGGCTTGAAAGAGAAAGATAAGAAGAAGCGAGTAATGTTGTATTAATTGAAGAATGGGATTTCATTGAAGCAAGAATAGATGCTGATGCTCAATTAGCGGAAAGGCTTCAAGCAGAAGAGAGAGAACATATGTCTGTTGAAGAGAGAGCTAGACTGCTAATGGAATTTATTGCAGCCAGAAAGAAATTCTTTGCTGCAAAAAGAGCTGAAGAGCAAAGGAACAAACCACCTACCAAAGCAGAACAAAGAAAGAAAATGTGTATCTACATGAAGCATATGGCAAGATACAAGGACAAGAATTTCAAGGGTAAAAGCTTTGATGTAATCAAGCAAATGTTTGATAATGCTTACAAATAGGTGAATTATTTTGTTCATATGGATACTGAAAGCAGTAGAAAGAAAGAAGTTAGTAAGAAAAGAGCAGGTGAAAGGCCTATTAAAGAAAGTGCCAAGAGACAAAAGATAGAGGATGATGCTGAGAAGGTAGAGCTTAAAGCTTGTTTGGAGATAGTTCCAAGTAATGATAGTGCTGTCAATATTGAATCTTTAGCTACAAAATATCTAATAGTTGACTGGAAGACACACATTCTAGTAGAAGACAAGATGTATTATCAGATCATCAGGGCTGATGGAAGTACTAAATATTATAAGATATTCAGTGCAATGCTTAATGATTTTGACAGACAAGATGTGTTAGATCTATACTGGTTGGTAAAGGAAAGATTTGAGTCAACAAGCCTAGAAGGATATGACAGATTACTTTGGGGAGATCTCATCACTTTATTTGAACCAAGTGAGGAAGATGAAATCCGGAAAGCTCAACAAGACTACACATTGATAAGCTGGAGGTTATATGATTCATGTGGAATACATTTATTATTGATGGATACTGGAATTACAATTCACATGCTGGTAGAAAAGAAATATCCTCTTACACAAGAAATGCTTTCAAAAATGTTGAGTAGGAGGCTAGAAGTTGATCATGAATGTGAAATGGCATTTGAGCTCCTCAGATTTATCAAGTCACAGTACAAGAAATAGAAAAATGTTTGGATACATCCTCCTAAGATTCAAGAAGATTTTATTCAAGAAACTTGATGATTAATATGATGAATATCAAGTTTAGGGGAGGATTGTTGGGAATAAAAGGATTCTTAACTGTTACTACTGCTAGTTCAAGTTACAACTGCTGGTTGGAGTTACTGCTGCTGCTCAAGATTGAAGAAAAAGTTCTAAGTCATTACTACTGCTAGTATAAAATGTTACTACCACTAGAAGAGTTTCTGCTGTTAGACTTAGTTAGTATTGTTAGTTTGTTTTAGTACTGCTAAAGAGATATGTATGAGATATTTTAGGAAAAGATATGTATGAGTAGAAAACGCGTTGTAAGCCCATTAGGGTTCCTTGGTTTATAAAAGGAGACCCTAGGGCATGTAGTTCATACATCTCAATTTTCATATTTAGTCATATATAGCTTCAAGGTTTTGTATAACCCTAACACTATCAAGAGTGTTCGTATTAATATATTGAGGCTTAAAGTTTGGAATTATACAATCCTGTTTGTTACTGTTTTATTGCTTGTTCTTCTTTGTATCATAGACTAGATTACGCATAGTCTTTGATATATTCAATCAAAGTTTCTACCATAGTTGTCTTGGATTTATTCAATACAACTAAGCCTTTTACAAGCTAAGCAAGATCTATTCAAGTGGAATCAACAAACGATGAAGGCACCGTTGGACTTGAATTTTCGTGCTCTTTCCAATGGCATGCTCGGGGAATATTAATGACTTCGTCTTGATCTTGAATAATGAGAAAACTTGATCGAATCGAACCCGAAAATTCTCGTTTTTGCTTTGTTTTCAATCCTTAGTACCCGTAAGACATAAAAACACAATGCAAACATATTTGCAAGATAATTATTCATATTTTAGTGTTTTTAGTCCAATTAATGGTGTTTTCTAGGGTTATAAGGATGTGTGTTTAAGCACACATCAAATTCCCTCACACTAAGCCATTGCTGGTCCCACACGCTATGTTTATAAAACACACCCGGAAATAAATAATTAAAACCCCCTTAACTTAAGACCCCTCACAATCAAATAAGAACAGAAAAAGTCTATTAAAGGGTTCAAAAATCATTTATCTCGAAAACGCCACCGTTTTAACCACTTATTCATTAATAGATAAAAACTAAGATAAAACGTAATAAAATTATTAAAAGGCTTTAAGAACGGGAGTTCGTCATCCTTGATTTTTCACGATCCCCAAACCAAGCGTAAACGAAATCATAGTCAAATATAAGATTAGATGCTAACACTACTCATAAATGCTAATTGTGTAAACATAGCTACTTTTCGCTCCCTTATTCCTAATTTCCTCTAAGGATTTTATTATTATTATTATTGGTGACAAATAAATTATGTTCTTATTAACATAAAGGTGCCCGGTTTAGACCACAATTAGTTTGAAATCCTTTCATAAAGAGACGATATGGTGAGAATGAGGTCCACATTATGGTTCTAATTTCGCATGATTTAGGGGTTATCCTTTTTATTTCATCTGAAACAACTCAACTAAGAGTCCAGAAACGGAGGCTTTATTTAGATAACCCTAGAGTCGAAATTTGGCTTTACTATTATTATTATTGCAACATTATTATCCCTCGGTCCTTTAAACAACTGCCACATCTGTATGCGGGCCGACCATGGTCCAGGAGTCTTATTTTGACCAGGAGATCCTCGACCTTTTTCAAAACTGCAACATCGGTATGCGAGCCGACCATGGTCCAGTAAACTTTTATCAGTCTAGGATTTATTATTCTTACTATGGGCCTTCTTTTGAAAATTGCCACATCGGTATGCGAGCCGACCATGGTCCAGTAATCTTTTATCAGCCCATAGTTATTATTATTATTATTACCTCCATCCATTAAAAGACTGTCACATCGGTATGCAAGCCGACCATGGTCCAGTGGTTTTATTTCGGCTTCAGTTTATTATTATATTTTTTTGGTAGCCAAATTTCAAGTCCTGTGGTTTTTTAACTACCTAGACAACGGTAGCGAGCCATCAGGAATTGGTAGCCTATTTCCCCACAACACTGACAGAACCTCGATGTGTACCTTACTTTTACTAGAAGGAATCTCTACGAAGGGATTTAAACTAAGAATCGCAAAAATCAAAGTAACTTTATTTATTTAAAAATTATATAATGTTCATTAAGCTGGTGGTAGCAAAAAGCCACAATTAACCTCTATGAGCTCTAAAGAGATCCAACTACTCCACGCTTAGCATCTAACTTATATTCAACTCTATCATTTTTCGTTCTTTGCAAAATTTTAAAGTTAAGCAAATGCTTAGTCTCAAAAGCTAAGGGGAAAGCTAGAGTGCATAACTCGGTCAAGTCAAAAGCTACCTAGTTCTAAGGGCCTACTTATATCTATATTTTTATATTTTCACCTTTTTTTAGAGCAAAATAAAACAAAAACTAAGGTCAAAATGGGGTTGCGTGGGACACAACAGGCACAGGTATGATCACATTTTGATAGAAATCCCCCCACACTTAGAACCGAACATTGGCCTCAATGTTCAAAAATGTCGGGTTTTACCCCCACACTGAAGGATGAAAAAGGCAAATGCTAGTAATTCTAAGTGTGAAAGGGGAACAATATATATACATGATCAGGATTGAAAAATTCCCTAGATATAAACATGAAGATGATCAGAGACCGAGTGATTAGAGGATTGAAAACAAGCACGGGTCTTCACGATCTAAGGGAATCCTACAAGCAAAAATGGTACCACAAACTATAGAAAGAAGCACACCCCCACACTAGGGCTATATAATTACACACTTATTCATTAAGAAAATAGAAAGAAAAATAGACACGGGTTGCCTCCCGAGAAGCGATTGTTTATTAATGAGCCGCTAGCTTGACTCGCCCCCGAATTTAGTTGTCCTTGGGGGACAAATAGAGATCCAGGACATCCATAGCAGGGATGTCCCCTCCATAATAGTGTTTGATCCGGTGCCCGTTTACCTTAAAGTTAGGACCGTCGGGTTGGGATAACTCGACGTTGCCATATGGAAATACTTCAGCAATCGTAAACGGGCCAGACCAGCAGGATTTTAATTTGCCCAAGAACATCTTCAATCTAGAAAATAATTGTTTTAAGAATTTAACAATGGCCTGTGAGGTTCCAAATCTAGAAAATAATTGTTCTAAGAATTTAACAACAACTAGGGCGTCGTTAGTGGGGAGTGCTTTCGCTTCAACCCATTTAGACACATAGTCAACAGCCACGAGTATATATCGGTTCCCTCGTGAAGACGGGAACGTGCCTGTAAAGTCGATGCCCTAGACGTCAAAGATCTCACAAATCTGAACAGGATTTTAGGGCATTTTGTCCCTCTGTGAGATTTTTCTCACAGTGTGTGAGCATGTCATGGGCGTCGCGATATATGGTGGGCCAGAAGAAACCAAAGTCGAAAACTTTCTTAACGGTGTAGTTCGGGCCATGATGTCCCCTGGTGGGACCATGGTGGCAAGCTTGAAGAATATCCATAGCTTCTTGCCCGTCCACACACCATCGAATGATCTGATCAGCACAAATCCGAATGAGATAGGGGTCATCCCATAAATAATGTCAAACATCCTTAAAGAATTTCTTTTTCTGCTAGGATGACATCCCTTTAACAAGCACATTACCTACTAGGTAGTTTGTAATGTCAGCAAACCACGGGGGTTCATCATCTGGATTAAGAGAAATCATATTTAGGGACTCGTGTGGAAAATTGTCATGTATTTCCATTCCAACACGATTCCCTTCATAAGGATTTTCTAATCTACTCAAATGATCAGTCGCGAGATTCTCTGGTCCTTTTTTATCACGAATCTCGATATTAGATTCTTGGAGTAGGAGAATCCACCAGAGCAATCTCAGCTTAGCATCTTGCTTAGCAAATAAGTACTTTAAAGCTGAGTGATCCGTATACACTATTATCTTAGATAAGACAAGGTAAGACCAAAATTTCTCGAATGCGTACACCACAACTAAAAGTACTTTTTCAGTAACGGTGTAGTTAGTTTGAGTATCCAATAAGGTCTTACTTGCATAGTGTATAGCCTAAAATATTTATCTTTTCTTTGACCTAAAACCGCTCCTATAGCAAAATCACTAGCATCACACATAATTTCAAGTGGTAAGTCCCAGTCCGAGGACATAAGAATAGGAGCTTCGGTTAACTTCTTTTTAAGAATTTCAAAAGATGATTGACACTCATGAGAGAAGAATAAGGGAGTGTCTTTTTCCAACAGGTGGGTTATCGGCCGAGCTATTTTGGAGAAATCTTGGATAAATCTCCTATAAAAGACAACGTGACCCAAGAAGCTCCTAATCCCCTTAACCGTGGTCGGAGGAGGTAGTTTTGCAATCACATCCACTTTAGATTTATCTACTTCAATACCATATATAGAGATCTAATAGACGAGGACAATGCCCTCTTTGACCATGAAATGGCACTTCTCCCAATTTTGAACAAGATTGGTGTCTTCGCACCGTTTTAACATCATGTCTAAATGGGAGAGGCAAGAAGAGAAGGAATCCCCGAAGACCAAAAAGTCATTCATGAAAACTTCCATGGTTTCTCAATCATATCATGGAAAATAGCCACCATATACCTTTGGAAAGTCCCAGGAGCATTGCAAAGACCGAAAGGCATCCTTCGGCAAGCAAATGTTCCATAAGGACAGGTGAAGGTGGTTTTCTCCTGGTCTTGGGGATCAATAGGGATTCTAATGTATCCAGAAAAACCATTGAGGAAATAATAGTATTCGTTTCCTGCTAAATGCTCTAACATCTGGTGCATGAAAGGGATAAGAAAGTGGTATTTACGGGTGGCGTCATTTAACTTTTGGTAGTCAATACAAATGCGCCACCCCGTGACCAATCTTGTAGGAATCAATTCATTATTTTCATTAGTAACAACCGTCATACCACCGTTTTTGGGTACGACGTGAATCGGGTTCACCCAAGGACTATCAGAGATAGGGTAAATTATTCCAGCATCGAGAAGTTTGATAACTTCTTCTTTAATTACTTCATAGATTTTAGGATTTACCCTTCTCTGGTGCTGAACATTCGGTTTAAAGTCGTCCTCCATCAATATCTTATGGGTGCAAAAATTAGGATCAATGCCCCGAATATCTGATATTTTCCAAGCGATGACACGTTTATGTGACTTTAAAACCTTTAGAAGCTATTCTTTTTCCTCCCTCCTCAAGTTTTTAGCGATTATGACGGGTAACTTGGAAGGTCACTCTAAAAACACATACTCGAGGTGAGGAGGCAAGTCCTTGAGCTTAAGATCCAGAGGATCATCAATAGAAGATTTAATCTTTTCAGTTTCATTAACCACAAACACAGGAAGAGGAGGAGGGAGATCATTCGAGATGTCATTATTTAATAATTCCTCAATAAGACGGATATCTCCCTCCATATCAAATGTTCCATTATGGTCATCCGGTGATGACGAATCATTAGAAGCAAGAAACGTGTCGATCTCCTCCAAGATAAAATCACTATCCCTGAAGGGAGTGAGAGAAGGGGAGAGAGATGCGACCACAGGTTCAGAAGAAGGAGTGGGACTGCCACTCATCGGATTAATTGACTTTTGAACATTTAGCACCTCATGGAAATGATCCTCACATGTGATATCGAGAATGTAAATCTTATAGATAGATTCATTACCATGCTTTCAAGGATATCTCGAGGTACTTTCAACGTTGAAGACCAATTTCTCATCACCGACTTGAAGAGTTAACTCTTCGCCGTGTACGTCGACTAGAGCATGTGCCGTCCTCAAGAAAGGTCTCCCTAAGATAAGAGGGACCCGAGGATCGACATCATAGTCGACTACAACAAAGTCAGCCGGGAATGTAAACTTTCCCACTTGAACGAAAACATCCTCGGCTACACCGGCTGGATAAGCAACAGTTCGGGTAGCTAACTTGAGGGTCATCCGAGTCAGAGTAAGCTCAGGAAGAGATAGTGCCTTCCATACAGAAAGGGGCATCAAGTTGATGCTAGCACCTAGATCGGCTAGGGCCATGCATGACTCAAGCCCATAGAAGTCACATGGAATGAGAAACCTCCCAGTGTCTCCAAGTTTTTCAGGTAACTTTTTTAGGAGCACAACTAAGCAGTTCTCATTCAAGGGGGTATTTGCCAGTTTAAGAAGTTTCTCCTTATTGGTAAGGAGATCTTTAACCATTTTAGCAAAGTTAGGCATGTGAGCTAAAGCTTCAGCCAAACTGATATTAAATTAAAGTTTCCTAAACATTTGCAAGAAATTGTGAATTTATATATCAGCTTTGCCTTGAAGCTTCTTCTTATTCAACCTCGAAGGATATGGTATTGGAGGTTGATGCGGATTTTACTCAGGAATCATAGGACAAGAAATAGGAGCAGGAGGAAGCTCAGAAGAAGTAGAAGCGGGAGACGGCTGGACTACTGGAGGTGGGACTCTTGTGGTACTCTCGATGAGTACCTGGTCGGTGGTCGACTCCGGTTCTCGTTCCACCTCCTTAGTAGAAGAAAGAGGAGGAGGAGGAATCGAGGGTCTAGCTAAAGTAACACCACTCCGTGTGGTGATAACTTTAAGAACTTCCTGTGGGTTGGGAATGGTATTGCTCGGCAACACTCCCTGAGGTCTCTCCTGTAGAGCCTTAGTCAACTGACCAATTTGAGTCTGCACAAACTGATTTGTGGCCTCTTGGTCTCTTTTCAAGTTCTGGTTTTGGATCAATAATTGTCTCAACAAATCATCCGTAGAAGATTGATTTGGAGCTTGATTAGCATTTTGTCCTTGGTTTTGATAATATCCCTGATTTTGATTGTAATTATTTCCTTGAATGTAGTTATGTCCCCTGTTTTGATTATACCCATGGTTTTGAGAACCTTGATTATATCGGTTTTGCAACTGATTCTGGTTCCTGTTTTGATTATTTTGATAATTTTCCTGATTATTTTCTTGATTGTTTTGATTCGGATTATTAAATCATGGTGGTCCGAGGTAATTATTAGAATGATAGCTTAGCAGATTACGGTTACCTTGGGGTAGGTAAGAATTACCACTCTGGTTATAGGTACTCATTATAGCATAAACGTCCTCTTGAGTGTAGCCACCAGCGGATTAACACTCAAAATAAGCATGTGGACCAACACACGTCTTACAACCGTTTCGTACAGAATTAACCGGTCGGTGCAGAGAGAAAAGAGCTTCAACTTGCTTAGTGAGAGAGGTAATATGAACATCTTGAGTCGAGCTCCTACTAGCACTAGCAACTTGAGGTTTGTTTCTAGAAGTTTGACCTTTATATTTGTTTTCAATAATAGTCAAAGCTTCTTGGGTATTCTTAGTCAAGAAATTACCACTAGCTGCAGAATTAAGAGAATTCTGTTTAGATTGATTTAAACTATTATAGAAAGTATCAATCTGCTGGAGAGGAGAAAATCAATGATTGGGACATTTGTTAAGAAGATCTTTAAATCGGTCCTAGGCTTCAGCAAATGTCTCACCAAATCTTTGTTGATATCTCGTGATTTCATTTCGAAGATTGGTGGTCTTAGAAGGAGGAAAGTAGCGGTTCACGAACTTGGACACAAGATCGTTCCAAGTTGTGATAGATTTGGGAGGTTCTTTTTCAAGCCATGTCTGGGCTGCCCCCTCAAGAGAAAACAGAAATAACAACAGTTTAACAACGTCACTAGGGACTTTGTTAAGTTTAACTGTTTGTGTTATTTTCATGAATCTTCGAATATGAGAATGAGGATCATCGTTTTCAAAACCATGAAAAGTGATGGCCGTTACTAGATTAAGTAAACCGATCTTCAATTCGAATTGATTAGCAAGAACGAGGGATACACCGATTGCATCCCCGACACCATCGGTTGGTGCCTGAAGTAACTCCTCCATCGGACGAAGGTCGGGTATCGGACCCTACGGTGGAACTTGTTCAACCATATCGTCTTCTTCTAGATCAAAAAGGAGTGATGGTTCACTTCGATTTCGTCGACTTAACAATCTTTCTGGATCTTCAATAGGAGATAAAAGTCGTCTAGCGGAAGAACGTGTGCTCATGCACTATATAGACGGATAAGATAATATATATAGAAAAAGAAAGAAGAAAAATTATTTTTGGATTTTTTTTAAAGATATTAAAAATGAAAAATATTTTTTTTGATTTTTTATAAGGAAAATAAAATAGAAAATATTTTTGGAATTTTAAAGTTTTATATAAAAGAAAATAGAAATAGAAAAATATTTTTGGATTTTTATAATTTTTTGTGTTTTTTATTTTTAAAAGATACAAAAATAACTTTCAAGGAGAAAGGATCCTCAAGGCATTCACTTTGAAACAAAACGTGAAAATCGTACAACCCTCCCCGGCAGCGGCGTCAAAAACTGATTTGAATATAATAGTCTATATAAAATAATATATCCCAAAATATCGAATTTTAATAGTATAGAAAGTATCCCGTATATATATAAAAGTTACTTTAGGAAAAGTAATTGTTTATCTCCCGGATGTCGTATTCCAACGAAAGATGAATAGAAAACCACGTTATTGTTTTGAACTAAAATGCTTGATTATCTTTTAATTTTGATTTTTGATTTAAAACTAAAAAATTATACTAAACTAGATTATACTAATTAACAAATAAGCAAAGAAATTCTATAAACGGAAGATATATATACTTATTAAAGGATATGAATGCTAAGTGATTCGATTAGACCTTAAGTGTGATTTAATTAAATAAGTCTTATTGATGAAATCAATACTTTCTAACAAAAATTATCTTATCACATAGTTGGCTTATATTGAAAATAACTTTTATTAAGATATCGATTACTAAATTAATGCTTAATTATTTTTTCGGCTTTTGCCCGCTCAAATAACCAAAACAATAATATAAGTAATATAAAAATCACTAATCAATATTTTTCAACTTTATTAATCACACTTAATTAACTAAACATTTAAACAGTTAACAAGCATATAGAATTTCTCTCACTAAGCATATTAATCAAATAAGCAAATAAAAACATATTAAATTAAATAAATCTAAACTAATGAATTGAAAAGAGAAAAGAAGTGAAATCGAGTCGAAGAACCGCAAATGTATATAAACCCACCCGATCTAATAATCTATCAAAATAAATAAGTTTAGGAGCTTAAAGCTTTAAACTTAAAATATTAAGCTAGTTTACTAGACCCTTAAGCTCCGGCCTTAGATAATGGAAGGATGGAATAAGAAGTAGACATAAAATGTTAGGACAAAATTTATAAACTATTTTAACTTTAACTTTTATTAAAAAAAAAAAAAAAATAGAGAAACTGAATTTATAAAACTTGTTAGAACTAAAACAGTTCCCACCAAACTGAAATTTGGGCCGAGCAAAATAAAATTGTTTCTATATTTCTTGTCCAAAGCGAAACTGGGCCGAGCCCAATTCCATTTTCATACTAAACGAAATCTTTAGTATCACACGTTTTCAAATCAGTAGGGAAGAGCTAATTAACAACAGTTTTAATAAGTTAATCTAACAAAATAAGCTATACCAAAAATATTTTAGAAGATTAAGCTACTAAAAGGTAATAAGCACTTTTAAGACAATACGCTATGTGAAGAAGCTCTCGAAACTTAAAAGGGTGACAAGGCTTACGAGTAAGCAGAGCTTAAAAGCTCTTTGCACCACTCCTTTTCTTCTTCGAATCGAGCCAAAAAAATGAATAAGCAAACTAGATAAGCTAGGAAAAGATAAACTCGAATAAGCTTAAAGAAATAAGCCAAGAAAAGATTACTTTTACAAAGAAAATAAGCTAAGGTTTGACCTTAAGCAACCACGATTTAGAAATACGGTTTTAAAAGACAATAAGCCACTTCATAAGCTCTCAAAAATAAGTGGTGCCACAAGCTTATAGATATAGTTGAGTTCAATAACTCGTTTCACCACTTTTAAACTTTCGAATCGAGCTTATTTTAGAAATAAGCAAATCGGTTTTGAAAAAAAATAAACAAAGATAGAAAGAAATGAAATGAAATAAGCCAGGGCTTATTTGGTATATATGAGTAGATTTTGTTTGAGATAAGCCACGATAAGTCAGCTTATTTAAACAGAAAATAAGCTATAAAGATTAAGTGACGAAAAGATGTTTTGAGAAAACAAGACAAAAATAAGAAATACTAGAAAATAAGCCACAACAATAAGCACTTAACCAAACTCTATTTCTCATTACCTAATAAGCCAAATAAGCTGTTACAAATATTCTGAATAAGCTAAACAATAAAATACAATAAGCTGGAGATAAAAACTTAATAAGCTAAATGGTATGTGCTTAATTACACATACCATTTTCTATCAAAAACGGACTTAAATGACTAAAAACGTACCAAAAATACATTGTATTTGTATGTTTTGCATTTGAATTGTACAGGAAACGGATATTCAAGAAAAGGACAAGAAGAAAGCCAAAAACGACCAAACCAAGCACGGGATGGAAAAGACAAAGTCAAATCGAAGCCAAAGTCAGTCAAAGTCAGAAAGTCAACCCAGAAAAAGTCAAAAGTCAACCAAGTGAAGAAAATACAACTTGAGGGACTAAAATTGCCAAACCTCAAGTTGTATTGCGAGAATAAAGACAAGGGCTGAAATTGCATACCGGGTGAAGTATAACTTTAGGGGCCAGTTCTGCCAAACCTCTTAAGTTGTATCATAAAAGGGCGAAGAAGTTATATGAGATGAGGGGCCAAAGCTGCCAACTTACCCAAAACCATTTTTCCCGCCAAACAAAACCCCAGATACAACTCACGGGTGTCCTCACCTTCTTTTACCCTGCAACCCTTCAACACCCTGGATAAAACACTTCCCCCTCCTCCACTATCTCCCCCCAGCTTTATAATTGCCATGTTGGCAATCCCTCACCATTTCCAAGTGATTTCGATGGCTTAGATGACTCAAAAAGAAGCACAAGAAGATTGAATGGCTGAGATTACTTTTATCAAGTCCCTCACACAACAAAAACACCCTAGAAAGCTCTCACAATGGAAACACAAGCTGCAAGTTCAAGAAGAGAAGACTTCGGCTATAAATAGAGCCTTTTGTAAGCCTTGGAGGCAATCTTAGATAATTTTTAGATAATCTTAGCTTATCTTAGTTTTATTGTAATTTTTATTTAAGTCACTTTAACATTTTAATTCAGTTTTTACTGCCTTGTACTCTTTTTTACGAATTAATGAAAGTTTGAAGTTTATGAGTTAAAAAGTCAAGTTTTTAAATTCAACTGCTTAAGTTTTTTTTTATTTGTGTTTAGAATGTGTTGAGAATCTCACTTAAGCTTATTTATAAGCTGTTTTCAGTAAGTAAACTAAAAGAGCTAAGTAGTTAAGAGAAAATCACAAAAATCACTCTCAAATACACCACAGCTTATTTTATGGATGATAAGCCAGTTCTGGATGGGCTTATGGACTCTCACTAGCTTGTTTTATACAAGCTAGAGCTTGTAGACTCTTTGTTACCCCTGTTTTGAGCAAGGGTGTTGTAAGTCTCCCTTTTTCTTATTTTTCTTATTTACTGCAGAACTGCTTATAGTGCTTATTGGTTACTTATATCTGCTCATTTATGCTTTATTATGATGTTTAGTGCTTATCTTGCTTAGTTGTTAAGGGTACTTGTGCAAATTTCTTAGTTAGTACTGTTAGTTTAGTTAATACTGTTAGATTGATTCAGTTTATTTAAGTGCTTGTTATTGACTAAAATCTGTTCATAAGTGCCTTATTTTATTATTTGATAATATGTTTTTAACAAATTAGGATCAAATCAGCTTGAATTAAGAAGAAGAGATGATTTCTGAAAACCTTAAGGGGTATTTTCAACTAGCAGTACTAACCCATAGTTAGTACTGCTAGTTCACTTTTGGAACTTTTAAAGCTAGCAGTACTAACTCAAAGCTAGCAGTACTAACTCCAAGTTAGTACTGGTAGTTAAAACTGTTAGTACTGTTAGTTCATTTTAGCTTATCAGCTTATTATTTCTGCTTATTTAAGATTTGCTTAGCTTTTTAGAGTAGATTAAACCATTTCCGTTTACTGTCTTTAGTAGAGCTCATTTAAGCTTATTCGTCTTTTCAAATCAATTTTAATAGCTTATCGGTTTGTAGCTTTTTAGCTTATTTGCCATTTTAGTTTATTCTAGTTGCTTATTCTTATGTCTGAGAGCTTATTAGGGGTAGTTAAACATCTGTTTTAGCCTATTTGCTTATTTCTTGTTTCATTGTGTTCTGATTAAGCTAGCAGTACTAACTCTAGGCTGGCAGTACTAACTTATAGCTAGCAGCACTAACTCCAAGTTAGTACTGTTAGTACTATTGAGTTTCTCTTGCTTAACTTAGTTTAATTACTTGCTGAATTTGCTTATTTAGAGTTAGTCTAGCTTATTTGGTTTGTCTTAAGGTTATTTGAGCTTATTTGTGTCATAGTTTACAAGTTTTAAGTGTTTTCACCATTTCTAGCTTTTATGCTTGTTCTAGCTTATTTTCCTTGCTTATCTTTGTGTGCATTTGCCTATTAAGATTAGTGTTCAATCATATCCTTGTCATATTCAAACATCGATTATCAATTCGTCATTCGATTTTCCATTCAAGCCTCGTTGGGACATAACGACCCGGAGATACCCTATACTACTTCCGGTTTTATTGATCTTGCGGATTTTGGTCCTTGTATATATTTATATTTATCTATATTTATTTATATATAAAAAAGGGGTAAGTTCACTGGTATGTGTTTAATTACACATACCTTTTACCTTTAAAAACGAGCTAAAATAATCAAAAACGGACTTAAAATGCCA
>BQNB010046533.1:2331-14831 GCA_026074375.1 Tanacetum coccineum
TACAACAAATAACGAAGACAAAGACCAAGAACACTCGAGCTTAAACGACAAAAGCAATCTCACTGATCTCATGAAGGAGTGTCATCAATGAACTCACTTCGGGGGAGATTGTTAGCCTCAATTTTATTGAGTCAATAAAGGAAGCTCGTTCCCGTGTTCAAGACCTCACTTCGGGGGAGATTGTTAGCCTCAATTTATTGAGTCGAACAAGGAAGCTCGGTCACTCTACGATGGAGCTTCGGTCTTTAATTAGTTAATGTTGTAACAGGATAATATCGGGAATCGGGCTCGATAGTTAATCTAATATTGTATATGTTTCGGGTTTAATCCCAAACAAAACCCGAGCCCGGGTCCTAGTTAAATATCCCGCGCGTCACATTAAATGTGTAGGGGTATATATATATTTAGATATTTTCTAAATATCTAAATATATATAGATATTTTCAATTAGAAAATATCTAGTTTTATTAATTTTTCATATATCTAAATTTCTTTTTTCTCAACTCTCTCTCATCTCTCTCTCTCTCATTTCGTCTCTCTCTCTCTCTAGTTTCTAGTTCGTGTTTCGTGTTATGAAGTGAAGTGGTAAATCGGGAACCTACAGTTTTCGATGTTCCATCTTCCTCTCTTGATGAATGCATGTCGTCTAAATTGTTTTCTGGTATTTGGACTCTGACTGCTCCAAGCATATGACCGGATATCGCTTTCAGCTCACCAATTTAGTCAATAAATTTTTGGGTACAGTTAAATTCAGAAATGATCACATGGCAAAGATATTGGGATATGGTGATTATCAGATTGGGAATGTTACAATATCAAGGGTTTACTACGTAGAAGGACTTGGACACAACTTATTCTCTGTTGGGAAATTCTGTGATTCGAACCTTGAAATTGCTTTTCGCCAACACACCTTCTTCATTCGTAATCTAAAAGATGTTGATCTATTAACTGGATCTCGAGGCAACAATCTGTATACTATGTCTCTTGGAGATATGTTGGCTTCCTCTCCTATATGTCTCTTGTTAAAGGCCTCAAAGACTAAGTCCTGGCTATGGAACCGACGTCTGTCTTATCTGAACTTTGTTGCAATCAACCATTTAGCTAGAGATGATCTTGTTAAGGTCTCCCTAAGCTAAAGTTTGAAAAGGACCATCTGTGTTCTGCATGTACAATGGTCAAAAGCAAGAAGAAACCCCACAAACCTAAATCTGAAGACACTAACCAAGAAAAACTCTATCTTTTGCACATAGATCTTTGTGGACCAATGCGTGTCGCAAGTGTTAATGGAAAGAAGTACATCCTCGTCATTGTCAATTATTACTCTCGATTTACATGGGTTAAGTGCTTAAGGTTAAAATATGAAGCTCCATATTTCATAATCAAGTTTCTCAAGATGATCTAAGTGAGGCTTAAAGTACTTGTTTGACGAATCAAAATAGATAAT
Source organism: Tanacetum coccineum (assembly GCA_026074375.1). Taxonomy (NCBI): domain Eukaryota; kingdom Viridiplantae; phylum Streptophyta; class Magnoliopsida; order Asterales; family Asteraceae; genus Tanacetum; species Tanacetum coccineum. The sequence continues at coordinate 3,776 of BQNB010046533.1, forward strand.
GGAATTGAATTTGTTAATCAAACTTTGCGTGAATATTATGAGAAGGTTGACATCTCTCATGAAACATCTGTTGCTCACTCTCCACAACAAAATGGTGTTGTTGAAAGACGTAATCGTACGCTAATTGAAACTGTCCGCACAATGTTGATTTATGCAAAAGCTTCGTTATTCTTATGGACAGAAGCAGTTACTACCGCATGTTACACCCAAAATCGTTCCATCGTACGTATTCGTCACGGAAAACACCATATGAGCTTTTACATGACAAACTTCCCCACTTATTGTTCTTCCATTTATTTGGTGCACTCTGCTATCCGACAAATGATAGTAAGAACTTGGGTAAGTTACAATCGAAGGCTGATATTGGTATTTTCATTGGCTATGCACCCACAAAGAAAGCATTTCGAATTTACAACCGACGTACCAGACATATTATCGAAACAATTCATGTAAACTTTAATGAGCTAACTGTGATGGATTCTGAACACATCAGTTCAGGACCCGCACTTCATGAAATGACTCTTGCAACAATCAGTTCAGGACTCGTGCCAAACCCTCCTCCTTCAACACCGTTTGTACCACCTTCAAGAACTAATTGGGATATTTTGTTTCAACTGCTCTTTGATGAATCACTCACTCCTCCACTTAGTGTTGATCACCCAGCCCCTGAAGTCATTGCTCTAATTGCTGAAGTAGTTGATCTAGAACCCGCTGCATCAACCGGTTCACCTTCCTCAACAAATGTTGATCAAGATGCATCATCACCTAGTAACTCTCAAACAACACCCAAAACTTAACATCTTGTCATTTCTAACGATGTTGAAGAAGACAATCATGACTTAGATGTTGCACACATGAATAACGATCCGTTTTTTGGTATTCCAATTCTAAAAAATGATTCTGAAGCATCTTCTTCAGATGTTATTCCTACTGTTGTGCATACTGCTACTCCTAACTTAGAACACGTTAACAAATGGACCAAGGATCATCCTTTAGACAACATCATCGGTGAACTCGAAAGACCTATTTCCACAAGACTCCAACTCTATGAACAAGCCTTATTTTGTTACTACGATGCCTTTCTCACATCAGTTGAACCAAAGAACAATAAAGACGCATTAACTTAAGCATGTTGGATTGAAGCAATGCAAGAGGAGTTACATGAATTTGATCGTCATGAAGTTTGGGAACTCGTTCCACGTCCAGATAAAGTGATGATTATTACTTTAAAATGGATTTATAAGGTAAAACTTGATGAAATGGGAGGAATTATAAAGAACAAGGCTCGCTTGGTTGCTCGTGGTTACCGTCAAGAAGAGGGAATTGATTTTGAAGAATCCTTTGCTCCAGTGGCTAGACTTGATGCTATTCGAATTTTCCTCGCATATGCTGCTCACATGAATATGATCATCTATAAAATAGATGTTAAGACAGAATTCTTAAACGACATTATGCGCGAAGAAGTTTATGTCAGTCAACTAGACGGGTTTGTGGATCAAGACAATCCGAATCATGTGTACGGCTCTCTATGGGTTGAAACAAGCTCCACGCGTGTGTTACGATCTATTGTCGAAGTTTCTACTCTCTCAAGAATTCTCTTAAGGAACCATGGATCCCACATTGTTCATCAAAAGACAAGGCAAAGATATTCTCTTGGTACAAATCTATGTTGATGATATAATCTTTGCATCTACTACACCTGAATTATGTGACCAATTTTCAAAAATAATGTGTTTAAAGTTTAAGATGTCGATGATGGGCAAAATATCATTTTTTTTCTAGGACTACAGATTTCACAAAGTCCTAGAGGCATCTTTTTAAACCAGTCTAAATATGCTCTAGAATCTTTGAAGAAATATGGTATGGAATCTAGTGACCCCGTGGATACTCCCATGGTGGAGAAATCCAAACTAGATGAAGATACACAAGGGAAAGCCATAGATCCTACACACTATCGTGGAATGATTGGCACCCTTATGTATCTTACAGTCAGTAGACCAGACCTAACATTTGTTGTATGCATGTGTGCCCAGTATCAGGAAAATCCTACCGAAAAGCACCTCCATGTTGTAAAAAGGATCTTTAAATACCTACGGGGAACCTTAAATCGGGGACTCTGGTATCCAAAGGATTCTTTTATTGCTCTAACAGCTTATGCAGACACTGATCACGCGGGTTGCCAAGATACTAGACGAAGTACTTTTGGATGTATGCAATTATTAGGAGACAGACTTGTTAGCTGGTCATCAAAAGGCAGAAAAGCGCTGCGATATCCAGTACGAAAGCTAAATATATTTCCATGTCTGGCTGTCATGCTCAAATCCTTTAGATGGGATCACAGCTTACCGACTACGGCCTTAGATTCAATAAAATTCCAATGTACTGTGATAACAAAAGCGTTATTGCCTTATGCTGCAACAATGTTCAACATTCTCGATCAAAGCATATTGACATCAAATTCTACTTCATCAAAAAGCAAGTGGAGAATGGAGTGGTAGAGCTTTACTTTGTCAACACGGAGTATCAACTAGCGGACATCTTCACTAAAGCCCTATGCAGAGAAAGAATTGAATTTTTTATCAACAAGATGGGAATGCAAAGTTTCACGCCAAAGACACTAAAACAATTGGCAGATGAAGCTGAAGAATAGTAGTGGTACCTATTTAAATATCATGTATAATATGTATATATATTACACACCATAAAAACCAAAAAGATTTTTCATTTTATAAAAACTTTTATAAAAACAAAATACAAAATTAAAAAATGAGAAAAATACAAAAAGAGGTAATAATGGCATGTCTTCTGAAAATCGATAACATTTACGGTCTTAGAAATGTCATTCAATAATGATACGAGGCTGTAAATGAAGTTCGAGCAGAAGTTCCAAATGTTTTTCAAAACATGCCAATGGCTTGCTATTATTTCAGATAGCAACCCGGTCATCATCTTAAAGGCAAGTATTTCAAAAAGAAAACTTGACCTCATAACGGGAATTTATTCTCGGGCATGGTCTACTTTATGACCATGCAAAGGCTTGTGTTTACTTTGCAACACAACCCGTGCTTCCTATGTTTACATAAGTGTACGTGTCAGTGCGCTTATGTGTGACAATAAGAGAAATCTTATTTGCTTTGGTGTTTGTTTTTCAAAATAAAACATTGCTTCATCAGAAAATACTTTTCAAAGACATTTGACCACTCAAACAACGACTACTGCTCTTTAAATAGAAAACGGGTCATTGTTTGAGGGGGAGAAAATGTCAAATATCTTCTTCATAATAAAAATGTGCTTAAAGGGAAAAAGGTTTTTAAACAATAACGGAATATCATTCTTTAAGGAAAGTTAATTAAGTTTAGCTTATGTGTGCTTTATATGTTATGCGTTTATGCCTTTAGGGAGTAAATGTGCAAATACAGGTTTTTAGGTATGTTAGTTAAAAACATTAGGGACTATGTGTGCCAATTGTTAAACTATATTTGCCTAATAAAACTAAATGGTGAAAAATAAAAGGCATATGAAACCACAGGGGGCGAATGTGTCGAAAACCATATTTGTTTCATAACATCACCCACCCCCGTCACTGTTCACACACAAAACACACACTTAACAAATTATTTTCCCTCACACCTCACTCGAATAAGCAACATCTTGTTTCTTCAATCCCACCATTTTCATAACTAAGTACAATAAGAAAAGTGTCTCTATCACCAAAACTACACGCATCTCAAAAGAATTGGTTTTTCATCCTATCTTGATATCAAATTCCCTAATTTTCAAATTAGGGTTCTTGAAAAATCAAAATGGTTAAAACACTAAATTGGTTAAGGGTTTTGTAGCTTTAGGTGTGCTTAGCACTCGTCTAAAGCAGTTTTTCATTTGGAATTCATATGAATGTGCTCTTGTTAATTTTAGATGCGAAATTTAGGTTTTAATGAAATATTGTAAAAAGGTTGTGGGTTTTGTACTAGGAAACTAGTTTTGTTATCCTTGAATGTGTTTGAGTGCTTAAATCTTACCCTTATGTGTAGTTTGTTGAATTTCCATGCTAAAATATGTATCCGTGCTCGATATTGAACATCCTTAATGATGATGTGACTTAAATGTTGTTATCTTCGTGCCTAAATGATATCTTTATCATATGAATGCTAATGGAACATGTGTGATTGCCTAAAATGATTTGATTATGATATGTTAGTAGGAACATAACAACTCTGCTGTTATAAGGAACCGAACAACTATACAATTATAAGGAACCGAACAACTTAGTTGCTAATAGGAACCGAACAACTCATTTGTTAATAAGAACCAAACAACTTATTGTTAGTAGGAACCGAACAACTCTGCTGTTATAAGGAACCGAACAACTATATAGTTATAAGGAACCGAACAACTAAGTTGCTAATAGGAACCGGACAACTCATTTGCTAATAGGAATCGAACAACTTACTGTGTTAAGGAGCCGAACAACTTATTTTGTAAAGGAACCGAACAACTAGTGTTCATTAAGGAACCGAACAACTCATACTATTAAGGAACCGAACAACCAGTGTGTATGAAGAAGGAACCGAACAACCAGATTTTCTGAAAGAACCAAACAACTTGTTTTCGTTTAGGAACCGAACAACTAGATTGCTTTAAGGAACCGAACAACAAGTTTTTCCTTAGAAATCAGTTTATGGTTCAAAGACCCAAAACACTTAAGATCAAATTTCTAATTTAAAAGGCAGTTTAACATCTTAATTAGGGAGTTAATTAAACTTGGTTAATTATACACTCTAAAACAAATTAAGTTAGCTTGAGTTGTCATTTTTAAATGGATAGATCTTAATAAGTGCAAAAAGTCTTAATGTTCCTAATTCCTAAGAAACGTTCACATCATGAATCAACTTTACATGCTCACTCAATAGGTCTTTATAGTAGATAGGTAATAAAATATACGATATTATACCACAAGAGCAATTAAGAAAATTCCGTAAGGAAAATTCACTCTTAAAAGATATATATATAATATATAGTACGTATATTTAACCGGGAAGTATGATCACCCGGGTCGTTTCCCCAATGACTTGCGAAATTGAAACCACGCTTTAGCTCGGATTATGATTTGAATGAGAGAAAGGGTATTTTTGAGTTTCTATAACTACTAATTAAAAGCAACAATTAAAATGAACAATTAAAAACTATTAAACACTTAAACAATTAACGGGAGACAAATAAAACGCGACAATTAAGCAAATATACTAAAATTAACCCCTAAAAATGCAAACTAAAATTCTAAACCTAAATTAGGACAAAAGAAAATTTTAAGAAAAAGAAAAACATTTTTTTGATTATTTTTGAATTTATTATGAATTTAAAACTATTTTAATCTAATTAAATCCTAAAAAATAGCAAATTAAGTCCTAAAAATTTAGAAAAATGATTTTTAAACTTAGAAAAGTCTAAAATAACATAAAAACTCAGAAAACTATTTTTAACTATTTTTAAAATTAAAATCCTATTTTTAAACTTAAAATTAAAAGCTCAAAAATGAAAATTAAAATCTAAAAGTGGTGAAAATGATTTTTCTTAATGTAAACCTAAAGCTATTTTTTATAAAACTAAAAACTATTTTTTTGTAATTTTCTGAAACTTTTTTCTATTTTTTATGTATTTTCTAAGATTTTAACTTTCGAAAAACTATTAAAAATAAACTAATTGATGGAAAATTACGAAAAATTCAGGAAAAATCTAAAATGCAACAAAGAATACAAGAAAAATTAAACTAAGTGATCAGCTTAACTGAAAAGCACCTAAATAAGCCCTAATAAGCTACGGCTTATAAAGAAATAGGAAAAGAAAAACAAGTATAAAGATTAAATGGTGAAGAGTATGGTTGGATGAGCTAATGAAGCACAATGGTTAACACTTTGGGTATGTAAGAGAGAGGTCGTGGGTTCTAGTCTGGCAACACACCCCTTTTTGTTATTTTTTTTATTTTTCACTTTTTGCAAAAACTAATTACTAGAATTTAAAGAAGACACGTTTTTAAGCATTTTTAACAAAACAAGTATAAGCTGAAACTTAAAATTAAGCTCTAAAACAGCTTATTAAAAAGCTGTTACAGAAAGTAAGGCTTTGAGCTCAGTTTTGCTTAATTCCACTTAAAGGCATGCACAATGCTTAATATAAGCTTATTTTTGAAAACAAAAGAAGTTCTAAGAAGCTAATGATGTGCTAAAACTAGGAGTGATAAGCTATTTAGGCTACAAACACTTGATCCTAGCTGAAACTTAAGATCAAAAGAGCAAACTCAGGATAAAACTCAATAAACACAAAATCCAATTAAGCTGAAAGACTCATTAAGCTAAACTAAACTTTAAGCTCTTAAAATGTAACGACCCACTCCGGAAAGGAGGCCGAAACGTCATAATCATGGTGTCATATCAAAGTATAATAAAGGCATAAAGTCATACTGGTAGCTTTATATCAAACAGTCCCTGAGGGGGACTTTAGGCTTATTTTTAATTAAGCTAGAGGATCCTTATGGATTCCTAGCTTATAAAACCTTTTTTAAGACTTGAAATACTACTTAAAACAACTTTTAAAAATCATTTTGAAAATCAATTAAGCTAAGAAAAAGCTAATAGAAAAACAGACAGTAGTAACTGAGGTTACTACTGCTAGTGCAAAATGGCAAAGCCACAAACACAAATTGTGCAGGTTTCCTTAAGGGAAAACTTGCACTTCACACTCTATTTGAGTGTGTTTGAACACAATGCAAACATAAATAAGCTCAATGAGCTTGGATCAAATTTTCACAAGTGAAATCAAAGGGAAAAATCCTCTGGTGCTGAGACAGATTCAATAAGCCACAAATTCATTATAAGCTCAAACTAACTTATCAATTTTGTTTAAAATCTTATCAAATAAGCTAATCTAACTAACCAATAAGAAATTTCAAAGTGGCTTTGACTTTTAAAGGTCAAAGAAGCTTAAATCAAACACGCCCTTTAGGAATTGACTATTGAAAAAACTTTAGAATCTAAGATCTAATTATCAAAACCTTATTACCAAATCTTAAACAACTTATATTAAACTTAATAAACATAAATCAACAACTGAATAAGCTAAATTCTAAGATCTACACTATAAACTACTTATTTTTGGATTTTTAAGCTTTTTATGACAGAAATGAGAACTCTAAGATTTATGATATAATAAGCAAAAACAGATAATAAAACACACTTAAAAGTCTTAGAGTAAAGGTAAATAAGCACTTATAAGCAAATAGTTTAAGCTATTAAACTAATCTACACTATTAAGCAAATATTTAAGCTAAAACTTAAAATTAAAGGAATATTAAAGAAGACTTACAAATGGCTTCAGCTTAACAGAAGCTTAATAGAACAGCTACAAGCTCTAGCTTATCCAAATGGATAAGCTAGTATTAGTCCATGGGATTCCTTCCATTTTTATGAACCCATACCAAAAGTCCAAAATCCAAAAGCTAAGGTTATTAGGACTGTTTTTTTAAGGTTAAGTAGATATTAGACTGAATTAAACTCTCTTATAAGTTTATAGACTTATAAGAGCTTTTGAGAGCTTATTTGAAACTTATTAGTTGAAGTAATTTAAACTTGAGGAAATGAGAGCTTATAATTTGAAAACAAGGTGATGAAAACTAAATTGAATTTTTATTAATATCAAAAACAGACCAACTATCCCCCAAATATTGAAATACGAAAATCTTACAAATCCTTCGAACAAACAAAACCTCCTCTCCCAAGCTAAAAGCTAAATCTTTTACTTTAAAAGAAAATTACAAAAAAGAAGATGCTATGTGTGTGAGAGGTGAGGGTATTTATAGGCCCATGCTGAAGCTTCTAGTCTTCCCTTGCTCTACACGCTCCAATCAATCATGTCCGTACAAAATCCTAATCATTGGATAATGATTTTGAGCCCTTGGACCAAGTTACAACTCACACGGATTGCCAAGCTGTCATTCCTTTGATGTGACAGCTTGTGCTAGTTGTGTGAGTGATAGTAGAGTAAATCCCACTTCTCCTTATGCTTTCTTCATAGCCACGTGTGATTTCTTGCTAGCTTTGGCCAATGAGAGCTTTGATATGACTCATTTGTCCCTGGGCATTTGTGTTTATGACCACTTGAATTGTCGATTTTGCCATTCAAATATAAGAAAGAAGCCCTTTGTTTTTTACTGATGGTGAATCAGAGGGGAATGATGAATATTCCCATGGTTTTGGCGCCCATTTTAACTGACTCAGGGTAATTTGTTTTAAACTTTGGGCAAAAGAATTATAGTCCTTGTGTTTTGTTTATCCCAAAGGTCAATGTTTTAAATATCCTTTCAGAATTTGGGGCAAAATTAAGTCCCGGACTTATATATGAAAAAAGGTTGATAGGGCTATTTGGTTCTCTATTGGGTGCAGGGTTAGATTTTTATGTAAAATGGGCCCATAAAGCTTTTTAGGAGTACCATTTGTGTAACACTGAAACTTGAGGGACTAAAACGTAATTATGGTTTTTTGTCTTTTAAATGGGTATGACTTTACTTGGTCCTTTAGGGCTTTGAGTCTCTTGGCTTCTCTTGTGCTCTTCCTTTATTGATTTTATTTTTTTTGATTTTTTTATTTTTTTGGTTTATTTTTTTGTTTATAAGTTATATTTTTATTGATCCGTTTCCCGTTTCCGTGTTTGCCCGTTTTTGACGGTTTCCCTTGTGTTTTTTACATATATCCCGTACCTGCACAACAATGCAAAACACAAAAACAAGTAGATTTTTGGGCCATTTTAAGTATTTTTTTAGTATTTAGTCATTTTTGGGTTAACCGATATGTGTATTTTACTCCTATAAAGATTCCACAAACTAAACGATTGCATGTCCTCAACGAACAATAGTCACATGCCTTATAACCAAATACCATCAAAACTTCCCTTCCCCAAACTAAACCTTTGAAAAGTGCAAAGATTTTTTTGTTTGAGAGACTAAGAGATCACCAAGTTATTAAAACACCCACTTCTCCATTATCAAAACTTTTCTCTTTTATTATATGAATTTTTTATGTGGATAGGTTAGTTGGATTTTGGTTTTGTTTTTTCTTGATATACTATATAACTACAACTTATTCTTGTGTTGAACATAATTGTATTGTTTTTCAATACCTCATTGAAACTTTAAGGATCATAGAAACAAAAAGCACAATTTTAAGTGTCTAAAAAGATAACTCAGCATTCCCGATTTTTCACTTTTCCCATACTACGCTTAATTAAATCACTGTTAATACGAGCTAGATGCTAAGACTACTTATATATTAGACACACTTTTGAATTTCTCTTCCGACACATATCATATAATTAAGTGTGTTGCTCAAATTAATTAAAAACCATTAAATCCACATAATTAGATAGTTGAAATCCTGACCAAAAGCTTTACACAAGGGGGCCTTTTTGGCAAATATGTTAATCACTTAAGTAAGATCACAACTCAAAGCAAAAACGAAAACCACCTAGCTAAGGACATTGTTGTTTCACTTTCCCATGAATGACTTTCTTCTCATAGCATCCCACTGCATCCGGGTAATTGCTAAGGCTTTTTGACACCAAACACCCCATCCGGAGAATAAAAATCGAACGCACAACTTCCGATAAAAAAGCCTTTAAGACTTGCAAACCTTATTCAAAAAATACTTTGGTTTTAGAGAATGAAACCTTACTATTTATTTACTAATTGCAACATTATTATTACTATTTTACATTATTAGGCTAGGAACCAGTATCACTTTTTCTTTCGACGACACATCGGGCCCCGCCTCCTGACAAAAGCTCATTGTACTATATTATGATATCAACAACCCTAAATATACATCCTCCACCCTTTCTTTTGATGTCACATCTCGGGAGCTGAACCGGACAAATGCCCATGTACCTATTTATAGCGATGGAATTGTATATTAGTTATTAACACTAAGGATTATAACTTGCATCCTTTTTATTCACCAACTACCCATTTTATTTTATTTTATTTTTTTATTTTTTTTATAATATATTATATTAATTCAACACATTATTTTTGCAAATAGAAAATTTTCATTTTAGAAAACCAAAGTATAAACTTGAACTAAAATTCTTATTTACCAACGATGTTTGACTTCATTATCGATAAAGCTTTTTCTCTAAATATGTTGATTAGACTTTTAAGAGTAAAACTCTAATTTGTAAAAATTAAAGAGAACACGTATAATTAATCATTTTAAGAACTTCGGGGAAGAAAAACCACAAGTTATTCTGATAAGGCCTTTAAGTTTCCAATAAAACCATTGATTAGACATCCTAAACTCGTATCAACACTATCACTCCTATCTTTGCAATTTAAAATCTCTAAATAAAGAAAATTCGCAATACTTACCTATATAAAAATCCGACTCGGCATATTAAAAATCTACTTGAGATTAGCAACAAGTCTCTCATTTACTAATGATTTCAAGTCTTGCATGTTTAAAGTCTACATGAGACTAGCACAAACTATCATCAATACTTGTAAGGTAATAGCTAGAACCCTACACGTTCGATCGGGTCAAAAATTAACTTTTATTCTCACCAACGAAAAACTACATTTTTGACTTTAACAACTTTTTTAACTACTAATATATATATATATATATATATATATATATATATATTATTCTACAAATAAGATCTTAAAAATTTAAAATTTTTTCTATTTTTTGTGGGAAAATGGGTACGTGAGAACAAAACAATAAGCAAGTAACATCAAATCGATAGATTCTCTCCCCAAACTAAAACCAACATTGTCCTCAAAGTTTAAAAGTCGGTCTCTACTAAAATCTAAGGCGTTTATAAATTATGTCAAAGATAACGTGAATCTATAAAGGATGATAGTATATCGGCATCTCCCCAAACTAATTTCAAACAAAGGATAAGGAACTCGAAGTGAAATGGATACAACACCATACACGAGAGTCTTCAGAATGTGTTGGTTAATCCTGGCTGCAAAAATCAACCAACAAACATCAAATAACAAGAAACCGGA